>ML801703.1:97897-122492 GCA_009831015.1 Picea engelmannii | reverse complement strand
AATTGTTCTTTTATTTCTGAGATTCGGGAGAAATATTCTTGAATCATTTCTCCTTTCTGCATCTTGGTATTCTTCAATTGAGTTCTTAGATTCATCTTTCGATTGATGTTCTTTCCTTCATATAGTTTTCTTAGAGAGTCAAAAATTTCCTTCGGAGTCTTCTTGGACGATACATACGGGATCAGGTGGTCTTTGATTGAATCTTCGATGATTCATTGAGCCCTGATTGAGTCCTTCTGATGCTTCGCTTTCTCTACAACATCTTCAGGTTCCTCCACTTCTTCTTTGATAAATTTTGCTAGGCCATTCTCTGCAAGGATTAGACCGATCCTATACTTCTAGGCACGGAAGTTTTCTATGCCTTCTAGTTTCTCAACAAGCTTTGTGCTTCCAGACATCTTGTGCTTGAGGCTACGAAAATGACCAAAAATTGAAAATGCTTAAAATCAAATTTTGACCTTACCAGGAGGTGTGCTTGGTGTTGGAGCCACCTTTGTTTTTCTAGCCCGTCTCAAATTTCATGTCTTAATGCTCGAAATTGAAAGATGGTTTTCGTATTTTCCGTCTGTGGTTTCAAAATTTCTGAAGTCTTATCACGCAGCAGCGATAATTATTGTACTCTCGAGGCGAGTTCTACCTTTCGGCAAAATTTTTCCCCCTTTTGTTCTACCTCAGGATTTCACATGTTGGATGCTATAGATCACATAGTTCACAAGTCCCAAGCAACAAAACAACGAAATCGCTTTAAAATTTTACCCCAGGTCAGTAACAGGAGTAAAGTTTTCCTAAATCATGATTGAACATCATCGGGTTTTCGTGCCTCGGCGTTCACTAAATCCAAAACTCTCATTATCGCATCCCCGATAGCCGAAACCACGAGGTCCGTATGCTAGTAACCCGTGTCAAAGTTAAAGGAAAAAACTAAGCCATGGTTAAGTTTCGTCGACAATTCGCCACTCGGCGTGTTCTCTTTTAAACAACTACACTGTCTAAGCCCGAGTTGCGAAGTCGCGATAACGATACAAACATAATTAATTAAACACTTAATTAGAGTTTATCTTCCCTTTTAATTAAAATGTATTATCACAATCTCGCAGTTTCGCAACTCGGCATGCAAACTTCTCGGAAACTCACCTTCGAAGCTCCGAGTCGTGATATGGTGAATATAAATAATCATGTAATTAATTAAGTGCCTAATGACAATTACGTTTTTATTAACCAAAATCAATCATCGCAATTTCGAGGGTTAGAGGTTCAAAGGGTTAAAGCAAAAATTCCCGATACAACAAATACTGAAAGGTTAAATTAACTTTGGTAAAATCAGATTAATTAAGCTAAATCAATATCTCCCGTGTTTTGATGCTTGTGCAATTTACGAAGCAGTATTAATCCTTCCTTACACCAACTGACATTTCGAACCGCCTAAATTTATGGCATTAATTAAAAATAAGGAGAATCGACAAATAAAGATCGGGTTTTTATTGCTAAATTTATTTCTAAACATGATTTGATAGATCTGTTCTAAAAAGTACCGAGTTTTCAAATATATATATAGAGTTGTTATTCCTTATAACAAATGCATTTCTATATTACACAGAGCACACTTTCGCAGTGAGCTAACTTTTGTATGTATACTTATTTTTATCGCAGAAGAGCTAAAGCAGGATCTCGAGTCATGGCCCCGCGAAAAGCATCCAAAGCCAGTGTTGAGGTTTCGGGACAAGGTTCGGACAACGTCGTTGATACTTCACCTCGAAGTGTCGACTCGGTCCCGAACTGGTCGTTCGTTTCTGATGTTCTGCAAGCCAAATTAGTGGATTATTCTGATGATTCCAATGACAACGAAAAAGATGACATAACCACCAAGTATAAGATCGTCATTCAATCGGGAATGCATAAAGTAGCGGCCAGGCCACGATTACTCCCCTATTATGATATGGTCCGATGGGCATTAAACCATGTGGACATACCAACCAGAACCATCATGAATGAGCAGAAGGTCACCATCGGGACTTTCAGGCCTGAACATCTGCAAGCCATGTACAAGTTGCCCGCAACGTCTGACCTTACACATGATGCCGAATTCTTGGAAGAGTTCAAACAGAAGGAATGTGTGTAGTATGACAAAACTATGTCTAGCTTCAAAAGAGATTGGGTTTCGCACTCTACAAAGTTCAGGGCAGACAGTCATGGTATATATTCAATAGCTTCCTTAGAACCACAGTTCAAGTATGTAGCTATGATGACATGCAGATTATACGGGAGAGAGGACACCTCACATTTCTTTCTTCAATGGGTGCCTCTAATATTTCAAGTCGTCGAAGGCTGTTCCTTTGACTGGGCGAAATTGTTGTCTGATAGCTTGACCAGTAGGGTTACAGAGTATCAGGCACGGAAAGAGAGTGGGAAAATTGCTTCGTTTTTTATGTCTGCATACATTATGGACGCCGTGTGTTTTCTAACACCATTTCCATTAATGAGATGGAGTTGGACTCCAGCAGAGGACGAGCCTATCCATGTCTATCATGCGAAATTTTGGGAAAACAAAGCGGCAGATTTCGTATATGAAATCTTCAATTGGGTGATGGTACCGCTTTATGTCACTATTTTCGGCTACCCGCCACCCAGGATCTTGGATAGTATAGTGACGAATTTGAGCAGCATAGATGACTAGTATGTAGAAGCGGAATTCTCATATCTCAGAGTTTTTAGGGCTTCTGTTCCCCCGCATACATTGCCATTATTTATTCCCGACAAGCTGGCTTGTTGTGAGGTTGCTAGACAAACAATGATCAGTGGTATAAGCAAGGAGCTTAAGGGATACTCAAAAAAGGTATGACCACCTTTTCCTATTCATTTAAATTCATATTCTTTATTAGATTTCGGACATGCTAAAGCTGAGGTAGCAGCCTTGGAAGACCTAAAGTTGGTCCTTATTGAATACAAGAAGCACTATCCGTAAAGGGTCATGAGTAATCATTTTCTGAGGTGCAAGATCTTATGCCGAGATTTTAGCTCGGATCCAAACATTGGCACCTGAAGAGAGGGCCGGTGTTCTGAAATTCCAAGAACATTGACGCAGTTGTCTTCCCGCAGTATTACGGGGTGAGAATCTGAGTACAGCGGAGGTGAAAAAAAAAGATGCCAAAGGCTCCAAGGATGTGACTCCCAGTCAAGAAAAACACCAGGATGAAGGAGAGAAAACTAAGAGTCTGAAAGTAGAGATAAAGACTCCCGACCCGCCGAAGAAGCAGAGTCCGGTTACTACTTCGGGACAATCAGCGAAGCAAATCGGAGATCCTATCACATCAGTTACTCCCTTGCAATCAACTCAGGGAAATATTGATGCAGGGTGGATCTTCAATGAAGAGTTGAGGCCCATAAGGGTGGAAGAGCTCCCTCCAAATGAGTTTTTCTTCGATAAGAAAAGAAAGGCAGTGGTAAAGAGAAAATTCTACCAGGAAGGGGAATTGACAGTCAAGAAATACAAAGTTATGACTGATGGTAAGGACAAGAAGAATGAATAGTTCACAACAGAAATAGTTGGGACATTAGGTGCATATGCCACAACGAATCAATTTTCAGTCAGGGTTTTGAAAAACCAGCTTAAACGAAAAAATCGCCTCATCAAGACCCTAAAAGTCAGACTAGCCACAACAGCGGAGACTGCCAAAGACCAGGCGAGTGTAGGTATAGAGCAAGCAAAGTTGGCCGATAAAAGTGAGATAGAGCTGCTCAAGACTAAGCTCGAACAAGCACAACTGGTGGTTCAGGATGGTCAGATGCAAGCGAGCCAGCAAAAAGATTTGATCAAACAGCTACAGTCTAGGGTGGAAATCACCGAAAGCAAAGTGATAAATATCGGGATGTTCCAATCCCAGGCGATGGAGATTAGAAGCAGAGTCTCTGCGGCCCAATGAAATTTACTCGCCAAGGTAGAGGTGATTCGGGACAACTGTTTGCTAGTTAATCAAGTTTTGGAGAATTTATCTGCTAGGGAAAGAGAAGCTGGAGCAGCACGGGTCACCTTTCAAGAAGCTGTGATAGCCACAAACAACAGGGATTCAGGAAGTACTCCCAGGCTTACCATTTCAGAGCAGACCAGAGGAAACATTCTATTAAAAGAATGGGAACACAGCATCTCGGAAGGTAAGTTGTAAGCCAAGAGGGTAACGAAATCCTTAGAAGAGGCTTTTAGCTCTGTAGATGGTAATCTGCTAGGCATTGATAGCGGAGGTAATGTCGAGACATTGATTCAGATGAATATGGAAAAAATCTCACTTGATTTAAATGAAAAAGAGGAAAGAGATTCAACCGAGATCTCCCAAGTGACTATGGCGGACATAGTCCAAATAGACAAATGTATGATTAAACCAAGCGCGCAATTATGCACTATCGACATCCTAGACAGACATATGGAAGACAGGTTGCCGCAATTAGCCCAAGATTGTTACTATTTTGAAGCCAATTGTCAAGTAGAACCGTCAAGGCTGATATATCGGCTGGTTGAAAGATGTGTCACCTGTACCGAGCAAGCATGAGGACAAGCTTCTGGCGCCAAGTAAAGACAGAGAAGAAGAAATGGAGTGTTTTCTCTCCTCCCTATCATAACTGCAAATTTTGCAACGATTGAGATTCCATCTTATTGTAAAACTGTATAAATACACCATAGAAAGAAAGAAAAGAGGCTGGACCTTTTTGTGTCGAGTGTAACAGAGTTTTTACATTTTGAGAGTTAATACAAAGCAAATCTAAAGATTCTCAATTCCGTCACGACTGTGTTATGAGTTTGTTTTCTTGTATCTCATATTTCGTTTCATTTCATATTCGTATCTGATGAATGCTTCGCTATAATTTAGTACAACCTCTACTATAGCGAATGAATTTTGGTTTTCTATATTGTTTACTGTTTTTCCTCTATACCAACTGTTAGCAGGTGTAAGACCAGTCAACACTTTCAGAATTCTATATATATTTTATGCTTCATCGGGTTATTTCCTTACATTTTTCTTCTCCTGTTTATATGTGAGATTCTCCCTTGATAGGAGCCTTACTCAATAGATAGCTAAATGTTTTCTCCCACCTCATACATTTTTCTTCTCCTGTTTATACGTGATATTCTCCCTTGATAGGAGCCTTACTCAATAGACAGCTAAATGTTTTCTCCCACCTCATACATTTTATTAAAATATAACTCAGTTACGAGAAAGAGCCTTTGATTTGCACCCCGTTTTATTCCTGAAACTGTAAACTCTCTTTTATACGACCGAATTGAGACAACACTTAATTTCCCTCTGAAGTTTTCTTATTTTACTGTTCCTCCATGACTGTCCCTGTACCAACACAACCCAATATCGAACCCGGATTATCAAATCAAACACACATTTCATTAAACCTCTTCGATACTATTCTTAAAATAGCCACTACCCGGGTTGAACTCGAACATTCATGGGCAGCGATTGAACATGATATAAACATTCATGAACAGTTGGAAGCTAGACAACGCCAACGCAGAAATCTTCCGTAGTTTGCCTTGCCAAAGGTTGATGTTTCTCCCTTCTCTACCCTTTACCCACTTTCAGATGCCTAGACACTGTACTTCTAAGCCTTAAGTACAGACTCTGGAACATCTTTTTGGCGCCGTTGTCGGGGACCGAAGTTACGAAATATTTTTCCCTGGGAAAACGACATATTTGTTTTTATTGAAAGTGTTACCCTTTGATAGTGAACAAAGAGTACAGAACTTTTTAAGGCTTTTCAATCTTTCACTTGGCGACTCCACAAATAATAAACTGGCATCCGGTCAAAGGAATACCAGACAAAACCCGGATGGTAAGCAGATCACACCCGTTACCAATCCCGAGAAGATTTTAAAGGTGAGAGGCTCTCTTAAGCCAACCGCTGCAGTCTACAAGCTTAAACCCCCACAACTGAAGACTAAGATTTCTTCTGAACCCTCAACTTCACGTAGTCCTCTCTTTGACACTAAAGATTTAATGTCAAACTGCTCCGAAGTTAGGAGTGAGATTCATCCGACAAAGGAAAGGGCCCTCTTGAAAGTTTGTCAGCAGTTGACATACCATATTTACTTCAGTTAAATTTCCCGACCTCACCTAATTCTGAAGAGTGTGTTACACATTTGGTTTCCACACCCGTCGATTCTCCTGATTTCGTTTCTTGCAAATCTGAGGAACCAAGTCCTCGTGTTCCTTATCATTCATTGTCGGATTTTCCTCTTCACGAAGAAAATAAAGATTCACTTTTAATTTTTCGAAACCCCCTTTACAACTTTCCACTAATAACGATGGCAACCGCCGGAGGAGGAGGAGGAGGGTTTATCAGAGGAGGAGGGGGAGGAGCTCATGTAGGAGGAGTTAGAGGCTAAGGGCCTGGCCCCCCTCCCAGAGTGTTTGCAAAAGTTGCAGCAAGATACGCTCCCTTGGTATTGTTTGTTCCTCTACACGACCTTCCCGAAAATTATATAAAAAATTTGCCAAAATTCACTGGGGAAGGAGATTTGACCACAGCCGAACATATTGATTTCTTTGATCAATTCATAGACATCCTAGGTATTGAACATGAGGACGTGTATTCGAGACTTCTTGTCCAAACCTTCGAAGGCCAGGTTCGAACTTGGTTTCGAAGTCTACCTGTAGCATCTATCTTGTCTTATGATGCCTTGGAAGATGCTTTCCTCAGACAATGGGGCGAGAGAAAATACCACCTATATTATTTAACCGAATTTGGGTCTTTAAAAAAAAAGAATTTAGAAACAGTCATGGAATTTATTCAAAGATTCAACAAACTGTATAACAAAATCCCAGCCGAGGTTAAACCGTCCCAACCCACGGCTAAAGTAACTTTCGTCGGGACTTTCGAACCAGATTTTGCACTCCTTTTGCGAGAAAGAAGGGGAGCCACCCTAAACCGAATGCAGGATGATGTTGTAGAAATTGAGTCTAATATGATGGCTTCTGGTAAGCTTAAAGCTAAAGTAGAAACGGGAAACCTAGAAACTAAACTCTTTAGAGAACAAGCAGGTTCGTTAGGGTCTAATAGATCCATAGATGACAGGGTAGACAATATGGCCAGAGTAATTAAAGATCTGTCTAATAAAATATCCAGAATGGAGCTCGAATAGGCCAAAGTTGATTCTTTCCTCGAAAAGGATTTCAAGAGGAACCCCAACCCCCCGAACCAGCAAAGACAGATAAAAAACGAAGATAAAAAAATACAAGCTCCCCTAAAGAGCGAAAATTTTATAGGAGTGAACGATCTCCAAGATTTCGGAGATTCGGATAATGATGTTACGAACTTCGGTGATGACTGCACACAACCGTATCTGACTAGAGAAGATTATGAGAAATCTCTAAACACTCAACAACCGTCGGTTAAGGGTGAAGAAAGTGATCATACTGACCCTTGTGGCTCTCAACAAGAAACTAAAATGATAATGGCCGAGATCCAACCTAAGTACAACTTAAGATCTAAGAGTAAGCCCATCTCAACTACTCAACCCAAGAAAATCCTCCAAAGAGGTCAAACTTATGAGCCTACTCTGTAAGAGACCTTATTACCCAACAACAAAGCAAAAGTAGTAAGCACACAAGAGTCCGAAGTGGGAAAATCTGAGACCCAAGCACAAGGAACCGAAACAGCTAATAAAATTATGCCTTCAACCAAGACAATGAGTAGTAAAGCGGTCCAGACGAATAAGTCGGAAAGGAAGGATTCAAAAGTATCAACTAAAGAAACAGACAAGGTGAACGGAGTCTTCAGCTTTGAAAACAAGATAAGTAAAATTAAGATACCAATCCCTCTGGTAGAATTAGCAAAAAACCTCGTTTATCAGAAGCAGATTACCAAAGTGATGGGTGTCCCAGAGCTAGAAAGTCAGTCTGAGGTTTTAAACCTGGAGGATGATAAAACCTAACATCACTTTTGGTCCAAATTTTGAAGGGGCCAAAGACACTATAGCTCCCTTTTATATCACTTTAAATGTATATGATCAATTGCTACATAATTGCATGTTAGACTCCTGAGCCTCCCATAACGTTATGCCTAAGATTATTATGGACAAATTGGGTCTCCAGATCACTAGACCTTATGGAGATCTTTACTCTTTTGACTCAAGAAGGGTTAAGTGTATGGGAATGATAAATGATTTAGTAGTTACCCTGGCATAGGTCCCGGTTAAGAGTATTTTGATGGATGTGGTTATTGCTGATATTCCCCTTAAGTATGGCTTACCGTTGTCTAGGTCATGGGGAGCCAAGCTGTGGGGTTCTCTTCAATTGGATATGATGTTCGCCACAATTCCTGTTTTTGGTGGGCAATTTACTCGGCTGTACAGAGAAACGAGATTAGCATACACGGTGAGCGACCTTCAAAACTCGAACAATTTCCCTATTTACATTGCGGATCAAGATTTAGGAAATTGTATCTTATCTTTTGATGAAGGTTTAGATGGTTGTCCGGAGGAAAATGATATAGAGCAGGAAGAGTCAAGTTACATGACAGAGGATCTGTCTAGCACCGGTGTCTGGAAAATGTATTTTGATGGTGCCTCATCTTGTGAAGGGGCTGGTGCAGGAGTGCTTTTAGTGGCTCCTGAAGGAAAGTTCGTTGTTCCTTTTTCTTACAGACTGCAGTAGGATATAGATTATACTAACAATGTATGTGAATACGAAGCGTTGGTCTTAGGATTAGAGGCTACCAAGAAGCTAAAAATAAATAACTTAGAGGTGTACAAAGATGTAGAGTTAATAGTCAAACAAATAAATCGACAGTACCAAGCCAAGCATCCCAGATTAAGATCATACATGAATTGTGCCTAGGATCTGATGGATAACTTTTTCTCGTCCGTAAATGTCCACTTCATCCCACGCGCAGAGAACTTACATGCTGATGCATTAGCTAAAGCAGCTTCAACCTTCTCTCCTCCCACGACTTTCAAAATGAAGTATCACATAGAGATCAGACACAGACCATCTATACCAGACAATATCCAGCACTGACAGGTTTTTAAGGATAACGAACAAATTAAAAAGTTTCTTGAAGCAGTAGGCGAATTTTCCGAAACTCATGCAGACCAAGAAAATCAAAACGACCCGATATGGATCATGCAAGAAGGGGAGGATCCTAAAGCTTTCCGAGACAAAATATCAGATCATCGCATGCTGGTCCTTAAAAACAACAGATTCCTAAAGGATTGATTCCTCTGGAAAGACTTTTTTTATCAAAACGACATACCTGTGAAATCCGCCTTACAACCCCAACCAGAAGAAGTGGAGGACTGTGATATAGGAACCAAAGAAGAATCCAGGATGGTAAAAATATCCAAGTTCCTCCCTCTCGAAATAAAAAGTAAGTATAAAGACCTACTCAGACAGTATAAGGATATTTTCGCCTGGTCTTATGATGAGTTAAAGACATACGACACTTCCGTAATTGATCACAATATACCTCTAAAGCCCGGGGTCAAACCATTTAGGCAAAAGCTTAGACAGATCAACCCCATTTTGTTACCTGTGATCGAAAAAGAAGTTAAGAAACTTTTAGACGCGGAAATAATAGTACCTCTGAGATATTCAGACTGGGTAGCAAACCTGGTCCCGGTCAAGAAAAAGAATGGGGAAATCAGACTGTGTGTGGATTTCAAAAATCTGAATAAGTCGTCTCTTAAGGACAACTATCCGTTGCCCAAAATGGACCATGTGGTAGAAAAGGTATTTGGAGCCAACCGAATGTCTATGATTGACGCGTTCTCTGGTTATAATCAAATCGTCATGAATGAACAAGATAGAGAAAAAACCTCTTTCACCACACCATGGGGTACGTTCATGTATGATAAGATGCCTTTTGGTTTGATGAATGCAGGGGCCACGTTCCAACGCGCTATGGACATCACTTTCATCGGTGAAAGGGATAAGTTTGTAGTCATTTATCTCGACGATTTGACAATTTTCTCTAAAACCGACAAAGAACACTTGATACATCTTAAACAGACTTTCGAAAAATGCCACAGGTTTGGTCTATCTTTAAATCCAAAGAAATCACATTTCGCCATGTGGGAAGGTAAGATTTTGGGTCATATCATATCTAGGGATGTAATCAATATTGATCCTAAGAGGATTGAAGCGATAGATACTATAAATATTCCCAGAAATGTAAAAGAAATTCAATCTTTCTTAGGTAGAATAATTTTTTTACGAAGATTTATCCCGAATTTCGCTGAGATTGTAAAACTAATCACAGGTATGTTGAAAAAGGATAGCGAAGTAAAATGGACAACTGAGGCCAAAGCATCGTTCGCACATATTAAGAAAGTCATAAGCGAGGCACCTATGTTAGCGAGCCCCGACTATCTAAAAGATTTTCTTATTTTCTCGTTTGCCTCCGAACACACGATTGCCGCGGTGCTCCTACAAAAGAACGAAGAAGGTTTCAAACAACTGATCGTTTTTTTCAGCAAGAGCCTTAGAGACGCAGAACTGAAGTATGATATAATAGAAAAACAAGTGTATGCCATGGTAAAAGAATTAAAGGATTTCAGAACGTATGTACTACACTCCAAGATAATTGTGTACCGCGTACCTACCAGTTCTGTGAAAGATATTTTGGTACAACCAGACAACGATGGAAAAAGAGGGCGATGGTTTGCCAAAATCCAAGAATTTGATCTGGAAGTCAAACCGACCAAATTGATAAAAGTGCAAGGTCTGGCCAAACTCTTAGCTGAGTTGAATTTCAGAGCGCTAGGTATCAATTGCCTGCAGGAAGGCGACAAAGACATGAACCTGAACGAGCTGAATGAGCAAACAGGCCCAAACAAAATCGAAGAGAAGTTCATATCATCAGGCTGGTACAGAGACATAGTATCATACCTGCTAACTCTAAAATGCCCAAATGAGCTATCACCGTCAAAAGCCAGAACTTTAAAACTCCATGCAGTTAAATATTGTATCGCCGAAAGTCAGCTATATTGGAAAGATCCACTCGGTTTCCTGTTACTCTATTTAGTCGAATTAGAAACTCAACGGGTGATAGACGAATTTCATGAGGGAGTCTGTGGGGGGCATCACGCTTGGAGAGCTACAACTTACAAAATTCTGAGGGCTGGGTACTACTGGCCAAAACTTTTCTCGGACGTTAATGCCAAAGTCCGAGCTTGCAACCATTGTCAACTATTTGCGGGTAAACAAAAGCTCTCGGCACTGCCTTTAGTTCCAGTCAAAGCTGAAGCCCCATTTCAGCAATGGGGTCTAGACTTCATAGGCGAGATTAATCCCCATTCTAGTGCTCAACACAAGTGGACCTTAACCGCCATAGATTATTTTACTAAATGGGTGGAAGCCATTCCAACCAAAAAGGCAACAAACTCGGTGGTAATCGATTTATTAGAAGACAATATTTTGTCTAGATTTGGTTGCCCCCGAAAGATAGTTACAGACAATGCCCAAGCTTTTAAATCTATGGCTATGATCAGCTTCTGTCAAAAGTATAACATCATTCTTGGCCATTCCACAGCGTATTACCCCCAGGGAAACAGATTGGCTGAGTCATCTAACAAGAGCCTGGTAAATATAATCAAGAAGGTATTGGATGAAAAAAAAAGGTCTTGGCATGTGCACTTAAAATACGCATTGTGGGTGAATCGCATAAGCACAAAAAGGTCTATCGACATTTCGCCTTTTCAGATGGTATATGGGACAGATGTTGTGCTACCTATAAACCTAGCGCTCCCAGTGATGAAGTTATGGCAAGATCAAAATGAAGAACCCAATCATGTCACCGGGAGGATAAATCAGCTGATTGAGGTTCAACAGCATAGGGTCGAAGTAGATGAAAAGTTGCAGAAATACCAAGATGACATAAAGGCATTATTCGACCGCAGAGTAAAGGACAAATATTTCCTCCTAGGTGATTTAGTATTAAGGTGGGATGCAAGAAAGGAAGAAGCAGCAAAACATGGTAAATTTGATCACCTCTGGTATGGGCCATTCAGAGTCTCGGCTCTGGAGGGAAAAAATTATTTCCTACTGGAAAATATAGACGGTGAAATCCTCAATGTTCATGTCAATGGGCGTTATCTAAAGCATTATATGACATAACAGTCGTCTAAAAAAAAAAAAAAAGAAGAAGAAAAAGAAATTTTGTATATTTATATATATATATATATTGTATACGTATATGTATTTTTTCATTTAAGCATTGCTTTTGATTTTCTTTTGTCCTTCATGGACTTTCGACACCTTTCAGATAGCCTCGATAATCTTCGTATCTGCCTCTTACAGGATTCCAGCTGCACACAAACAAGCAGGAAAAGTAAACTAAAAGTTGGTGTCAGAAATAAATCGGCTTAAACAGGTGATACCCAAGAAATTTGATATTGTGCAAAGAAATTGAAACGAAAAGGTATAGATGAGATTTCCTAAAGGACATGTTCTAAAGGACTATTAAAGAAAACTGAGGTAACCTCATTCAAACAACAATATTAGTTGAACTGATAAATGACAGAGTTGTTTCTTTGTTTAATCGTCTATAAAAAATTAAGGCAAATTAAATGATTCACCCAAATTAAAAGCAGTCAGACAAAGTAAAGTATCCCCGAAAAAGATCTACAAGAGTCAGTTTTGCATTTTTGACCTTTGTATTTTCAGTCCGTAAGTCACTACCTGTCACCCTTTTCTATCTTCGGGTTTACCTTTTAAAAAGTCAACATCTTTCTATTTCGCATAAGAAGGGATAAGAGCTTTTGTTTCAACCTTGTGAGCCTCAAAGAAGATTGTGGAAAGAAAGCGGGTCTTCATAACTCCTCGATCCCCTGCTAAATGAAGGGATGCTTAAAGTGATCCTAACTTTCCTAGGTTTTTCAACAATATCGGAGGATTGAGGCTTGCTCAAATAGAATGCCCTAAGAAAGTTATTTTTCCTTTTTTCCCTGAGAACGAAGGTGTTTTGAAGGTCAAGGGAAGGTTGGTACCGAGGAATCAAAGTAAGTTGACAGACCTATAATGAAAAATATTACACAGATATCAGCCCTGATACAAACTGATTGCCCCCACCTTCGCGCTTTAAAAAGAAAATTATAAGACAGGTGGTGAAAGGAAATTCAGAAATGATTGCCCCCATCTAGTCCAAGAGATGATGAAAGGAAATTCAGAAATGATTGCCCTCGTCTCAGCATTTAAATGCATAAATATATTCCAAAGTGGTGAAAGGAAATTCAGTAAAAGGGGCCAGATAACTTCACCAGGGTATTGAACAGGCTCGCTGGCAGTGAAGTAATATCTGAGATATATGTAAGGGTGTTATACATGAATATCACTCTACTCTGGTAACCAATTCTTTTTAAAAACCTGATCTACATCCCAAGTTCAGATGGGACTTCCTAATTAAAAACATATAATCTTCTTCTTTTTATGCAAGTTGATAGCCACAAGATTTGTTGGGTCTCCTAGAACTGTTTTGATTGTCTTAAGGTAGACCTGAATTTAGTAATGGGAAAGGGGAAGTCGTGAAAGGGACTACGGCTAAGTTTAAAAAGTATCTGAGTTGAAAAGTTTTTCAAGGTAAAAAACGAAGTCTCTTTCCCCCTTCGGTACCCTGTTCTCAGGAACCTTTTAGCCTGATTGAAGCTATTGACTCCATTTACCCAATATTGACACGTGGTCTACTGTTCTTCCCGTCTTACAAGAAAACAGGATCCCTAGTTGGAGCCTATGTTGGAGCCGCCTTTGTTTTTCTAGCCCGTCTCAAATTTCATGTCTTAATGCTCGAAATCGAAAGATGGTTTTCGTATTTTCCATCTGTGGTTTCAAAATTTCTGAAGTCTTATCACGCAGCAGTGATAATTATTGTACTCTCGAGGTGAGTTCTACCTTTCGGCAAAATTTTTCCCCCTTTTGTTCTACCTCGGGATTTCGCATGTTGGATGTTATAAATCACGTAGTTCACAAGTCCTGAGCAACAAAACAACAAAATTGCTTTAAAATTTTACCCCAGGTCAGTAACGGGAGTAAATTTTTCCTAAATCACGATTGAACATCATCGAGTTTTTGCGCCTCGGCATTCACTAAATCCAAAACTCTCATTATCGTATCCACGATAGCCGAAGCCACGAGGTTCGTATGCTAGTAACCCGTTTCAAAGTTAAAGGAAAAAACTAAGCCATGGTTAAGTTCCGTCGGCAATTCGCCACTCGGCGTGTTCTCTTTTAAAAAACTACACTGTCTAAGCCTGAGTTGTGAAGTCGCAATAAATATATGAACATAATTATTAAACACTTAATCCGAGTTTATCTTTCCTTTTAATTAAAACGTATTATCGTGATCTCGCGGTTTCACAGCTCGGCATGCAAACTTCCCAGAAACTTACCTTCGAAGCTCCGAGTCGCGATATGGCGAATATAAATAATCACGTAATTAATTAAGTGCCTAATCACAATTACGTTTTTATTAACCAAAATCAATCATCGCAATTTCGGGGGTTAGAGGTTCAAAGGGTTAAAGAAAAAATTCCTGATACAACGAATACCGAAAGGTTAAATTAATTTTGGTAAATTCGGATTAATTAAGCTAAATCAATATCTCCCGTGTTTTGATGCTTGTGTAGTTTATGAAGCAGTCTTAATCATTCCTTACGCCAACTGACATTTCGAACCACCAAAATTTATGGCATTAATTAGAAATAAGGCGAATCGACAAATAAAGATTAGGTTTTTATTGCTAAATTTATTTCTAAACATGATTTGACAGATATGTTCTAAAAAGTACCGAGTTTTCGAATATATATAGAGTTGTTATTCATTATAACAAATGCATTTCTATATTACGCAGAGCACACTTTCTCAGTGAGCTAACTTCTGTATGTATACGTATTTTTATCGCAGAAGAGCTAAAGCAGGATCTCCAGTCATGGCCCCGCGAAAAGCATCCAAAGCCAGTGTTGAGGTTTCGGGACAAGGTTCGGACAACGTCGTTGATACTTCACCTTGAAGTGTCGACTCAGTCCTGAACTGGTCGTTCATTTCTGATGTTCTGCAAGACGAATTAGTGGATTATTCTGATGATTCCAACGACAACGAAAAAGACGACATAACCACCAAGTATAAGATCGTCATTCAATCGGGAATGCATAAAGTAATGGCTAGGCCACGACTACTCCCCTATTATGATATGGTCTGATGGGCATTAGACCATGTGGACATACCAACCAGAACCATCATGAATGAGCAGAAGGTCACCATCGGGACTTTCAGGCCTGAACATCTGCAAGCCATGTACAAGTTGCCCGCAACGTCTGACCTTACATATGATGCTGAATTCTTGGAAGAGCTCAAATAGAAGGAATGTGTGTAGTATGACAAAACTATATCTAGATTAATAAGAGATTGGGTTTCACACTCTATGAAGTTCAGGGCAGACAGTCATGGTATATATTCAATAGCTTCCTTAGAACCACAGTTCAAGTATGTAGCTATGATGACATGCAGATTATACGGGAGAGAGGACACCTCACATTTATTTCTTCAATGGGTGCCTCTAATATTTCAAGTCGTCGAAGGTTGTTCCTTTGACTAGGCAAAATTGTTGTCTGATAGCTTGACCAGTCGGGTTACAGAGTATCGGGCGTAGAAAGAGAGTGGGAAAATTGCTTCATTTTTTATGTCTGTATACATTATGGACGCCGTGTGTTTTCTAACACCATTTCCATTAATTAGATGGAGTTGGACTCCAGCAGAGGACGAGCCTATCCATGTCTATCATGTGAAATTGTGGGAAAACAAAGAAGCAGATTTCGTATATGAAATCTTCAACTGGGTGATGGTACCGTTGCATGTCACTATTTTTGACTACCCGCCACCCAGGATCTCGGATAGTATAGTGACGAATTTGAGCAGCATAGCTGACTGGTATGTAGAAGCCGAATTCTCATATCACAGAGTTTTCGGGGCTTCTGTTCCCCCGCATGCATTGCCATTATTCATTCCCGACAAGCTGGCTTGTCATGAGGTTTCTAGACAAACAGTTATCGGTGGTATAAGCAAGGAGCTTAAGGGATACTCAAAAAAGGTATGACCACCTTTTCCTGTTCATTTAAATTCATATTTTTTATTAGATTTTGGGCATGCTAAAGCTGAGGCAGCAGCCCTAGAAGACCTAAACTTGGTCCTTATTGAATACAAGAAGCACTATCCGCAAAGGGTCGTGAGTAATCATTTGGCCAATTGTGGGCTCAAGAGATTTGAGCACGAAAATTCGCCCTCGGATGACATTTTCGAGGTGCAAGATCTTATGCCGAGATTTTAGCTTGGATCCAAACATTGGCACCTGAAGAGAGGACCGATGTTCTGAAATTCCAATAACATCGACACAGTTGTCTTCTCGCAGTATTACGGGGTGAGAATCCGAGTACAACGGAGGTGAAACAAAAAGATGCCGAAGGCTCCAAGGATGTGACTCCCGGTCAAGAAAAACACCAGGACGAAGGAGAGCAAACTAAGAGTCTGAAAGTAGAGATAAAGACTCCCGACCCACTGAAGAAGCAGAGTCTGGTTACTACTCCGGGACAATCATCGAAGCAAATCAGAGATCCTATCACATCGGTTACTCCCTTGCAGTCAACTCAGGGAAATATTGATGCAGGGTGGTTCTTCAATGAAGAGTTGAGGCCCATAAGGGTGGAAGATCTCCCTCTAAATGAGTTCTTCTTCGATAAGAAAAGAAAGGCAGTGGTAAAGAGAGAATTCTACCAGGAAGGGGAATCAACAGTCAAGAAATACAAAGTTATGACTGACAGGAAGGACAAGAAGAATGAACAGTTCGCAACAGAAATAGCTGGGACATTAGGTGCATATGCCACAACAAACCAATTTTCAGTCGAGGTTTTGAAAAACTAGCTTAAACGAAAAAATCGCCTCATCAAGACCCTAGAAGCCAGACTAGCCATAGCAGCGAAGACTGCCAAAGACCAGGCGAGTGTAGGTATAGAGCAAGCAAGGTTGGCCGATAAAAGTGAGATAGAGTTGCTCAAGACTAAGCTCGAACAAGCACAGCTGGTGGTTCTGGATGGTCAGATGCAAGCGAGCCAACAAAAAGATTTGATCAAACAACTACAGGCTAGGGTGGAAATCACCGAAAGCAAAGTGATAAATATCGAGATGTTCCAATCCCATGCGATGGAGATTAGAAGTAGAGTCTCTATGGCCCAACGAAATTTACTCGCCAAGGTAGAGGTGATTCGGGACAACTGTTTGCTAGTTAATCAAGTTTTGGAGAATTTATCTGCTAGGGAAAGAGAAGCTGGAGCAGCACGGGTCACCTTTCAAGAAGCTTTGATAGCCACAAACAACAAGGATTCGGGAAGTACTCCCAGGTTTACCATTTCGGAGCAGACCAGAGGAAACATTCTATTAAAAGAATGGGAACACAACATCTCGGAAGGTAAGCTGCAAGCCAAGAGGGTAACGAAATCCTTAGAAGAGGCTTGTAGCTCTGTAGATGGTAATTTTCTAGGCATATATAGCGGAGGTAATGCCGAGACATTTATTCAGATGAATATGGAAAAAATCTCACTTGATTTAAATGAAAAAGAGGAAAGAGATTCAACCGAGATCTCCCAAGTGACTATGGCAGACATAGTTCAAATAGAAAAATGTATGATTAAACCAAGCGCGCAATTATGCGCTATCGACATCATAGACAAACAGATGGAAGACAGGCTGCCACAATTAGCCCGAGATTGTTACTCTTTTGAAGCCAATTGTCAAGCAGAACCATCAAGGATGATATCTCGGCTGGTTGAAAGATGTGTTACCTGTACTGAGAACGCACGAGGACAAGCTTCTAGCGCTAAGTAAAGACAAAGAAGAAAAAATGGAGCGATTTCTCTCCTCCCTATCATAACTGAAAATTTTGCAACGATTGAGATTCCATCTTATTGTAAAACTGTATAAATACACCATAGAAAGAAAGAAATGAGGCTGGACCTTTTTGTGTCGATTGTAACAGAGTTTTTACATTTTGAGAGTTAATACAAAGCAAATCTGAAGATTCTCAATTCCGTCACGACTATGTTATGAGTTTGTTTTCTTGTATCTCATATTTCATTTCATTTCATATTCGTATCTGATGAATGCTTCACTATAATTTAGTACAACCTCTACTATAGAGAATGAATTTTTGTTTTCTATATTGTTTATTGTTTTTCCCAACTGTGTTATGAGTTTGTTTTCTTGTATCTCATATTTCGTTTCATTTCATATTCGTATCTGATGAATGCTTCGCTATAATTTAGTACAACCTCTACTATAGTGAATGAATTTTGGTTTTCTATATTGTTTATTGTTTTTCCTCTGTACCAGCTGTTAGCAGGTGTAAGACCAGTCAACACTTTCAGAATTCTATATATATTTTATGCTTCATCGGGTTATTTCCTTACATTTTTCTTCTCCTGTTTATACGTGAGATTCTCCCTTGATAGGAGCCTTACTCAATAGACAACTAAATGTTTTCTCCCACCTCATACATTTTATTAAAATATAACTTAGTTACGGGAAAGAACCTTTGATTTGCACCCCGTTTTATTCCTGAAACCGTAAACTCTCTTTTATATGACTGAATTGAGACAACACTTAATTTCCCTCTGAAGTTTTCTTATTTTACTGTTCCTCCATGATTGTCCCTATACCAACACAGCCCAATATCGAACCTGGATTATCAAATCAAACACACATTGCATTAAACTTCTTCGATACTATTCTTAAAACAGCCACTACCCAGGTTGAACTCGAACGTTCATGGGCAGCGATTGAACAAGATATGAACATTCAGGAATAGTTGAAAGCTAGACAACGCCAATGCAGAAATATTCCCTAGTTTCCCTTACCGAAGGTTGACGTTTCTCTCTTCTTTACCCTTTACCCACTTTCGGATGCCTAGACACTGTACTTCTAAGCCTTAAGTACAGACTCTGGAACAACACTTGGCTGAGGTGAGTAGCCTGGTGTCCTTAGATCTGAGAAAATCCAATTTTTACCTCGTCAAATCTGATCTGCGGATTTCTGGATTGGTGCTTCTGGTACTCTGGTACTTCTGGTACTTTTGGTACTGGTTTTCTGGTACTTCTAGTACTTTTGTGAAACTAGGGTTTCACTTTCCGGGAGATCCAACCACTAAAAATGTGCACTCTAGCTGCCAAATTGATCCTGGGGGGAGGGCGCAACTTTCTAGGTGTTTAGGGAGCTGAAAAGAGTTACTTTTGCAAAACCCTAATTTGTAGGTGCTGCAACAGTGATGTTTTTCCTCTTACAAATTGTGCTTCCTTCAGGTTGGATCTGATAACATGTTAATGTTTATGCCATTATTATAGTTCTTTGCATTTCAATAGATAAGAGCATCATAAGAACAAGATCACTGAGAAATACACATTCACAAGAGACACGTCATTTATCCTGGGAAACCCTCTAGGGGAAGAAAACCCAGCAAAAACTTCCTTATCATAAATAGCTTATACAATGTTCAAGAGATAACTCAAACCAATACAGATAGTCCTCCCCGAGAGATGTGCCACTCTTGTTCTCCTCTCTCTAACTGGTAATTGCAGCTTGCCTCATAAGATAATGAGCAACTGAGTTGTGTGTTTAAAGTGAGGCGCTAGCCTCCTATATATACAAGACTAGCACGTGTGAAAGGGTTTCACTGGCAGGGCCGACCTCTCACTTTGGGTGGGTAAACCCACCTTTAATTAATTCTGGGTCTTCAATAATAACTGTTGGGGACGAATTCTTATTCTTCCTATTACAATTGTCCGATGAACAATGCGCAAAAGGGGATTTGGTCCTAATACAATTACCGACATGATTAATCCACAATGGGGATTAATCCTAATAATAAAATAACAATAATAATAAGAATTCTCTTCGCAATTACATTATTTCAACATGGTTAACATGGGGAGTGGTCTAGGGAAGTCTCTCTTCTTGAGGGTTACTTAAGAAGACTAGCCCGCCTTGCCAGACAACGATTTCTCATTGTGGTTAACATGAGGAATGGTTCGTTTTGGAGGTTGATACATGACAGTCTTTTCCTCTTGTGGTTAACAGAGGAAATGGTCTGGATAGTCATTCCTTAGGGTTTATACATTCTCTCCAAGGTGCACTTTGATTAGTGTAGGATGAATGACCCAGGGTGGGGAATGGTCCAGGCTCAGTAATTAGGGACAGGAATTCCTTAGGATTTATACATTCTCTCCAGGGTGCACTTTGATTAGTGTAGGAAGAATGGCCCAGGATGGGGAATGGTCCAGGTTCAGAAGACAGGACAGTTATTCTTCATTTCTTGAGAAGAATAGTCCAGATATCTCATTGTTCTACTCTGTGGGCATATATTCTTTTAGATCTCACAGATGTGAGTGAAAGATTGGCTAGGGTTTGGACTATCTGATCAGCTCTTGTTGGTACGCTATCCTTGGGGAAAGGTGCGCTACCCTTTGTTTGGCTATCTAGCCTAGGGTTTGCTTCCGAAATGATTCTCTATCAAGGTTAAGGTGCTCGGAGGGTGACTTCGGCCTATGGTTGGGTGACAAGGGTATTGTCAATGGTAAAACGAGCACACACCTTTCATATTCTAACACGTCTAAGGTGCACTACAAGAGGTTGCGACATAGAGTTTTGGTGTGATAGATATGTTGATAAGTGTCTTGGTGAGGTGAGTCGAGTCGTTTGACTCTGCCAAGTTGTAAACCGAGCCAGTAGTGCTCATGTTGTAATTGTTCTGCAATAACAAAGACTTAGCCAGGTGTTAGGCACGGTTTGTGTCACCCGCACTATATCTATGCTTCTCTTGTTTGTTTCATTGTTGTTCTCTTGGCTTGTCATGTTCATGGATGTATGCTTAAATATGACTAAGTGTTAAGATGTTAAAAAATGTCTAAGTATACAAGAGTTGCACTAGAGTAGGAGTGTGACTCGTTGATAGCCTATAATGGAGTATGGGTATGCTCTAGGTGAAGAGGTATAGTACAGATGAAGTATCATTGGTGTTTCCAAGTAGCCAAGTAAGAAACACCGTAGTGTCGCAATCCCTCAAGAGGTGTATGATCATATGGTGCACGGTGGGGACATGACAGATGATATCAGAACTTGAAGCATGCTCTACTTTTTTTTTGGTGACAGTGGATAGGGCGCAACATGAAGGAAATTCGTTGTGAAGGTAGTTCAGTGGGAAAGTTTGCAGACTTGGTGAACGGTTCGATGCAAAAAACTTGTTCATCATAGATTCTGCATCAGACTTATGATAGAGGTTCGGTTGACGTTGCAGTGGAGAGGTTGGTTTGGGCGCACACCTTGTATAGACCAAGAGCAGAGTTTGTGGTGAGACGAAGCACTTGGACATGGTGGGTGATTGCATAACTCATCGCAGAACTTGTCACAGACTTGATCATAGAGGCAAACATGGTTGGTTTGATTCGTGATAGAAGTCGGTGCCGAAATTGTTGTGCGCACCTTGGAGAGACCAGTTGCAGAGTTCATTGGGTGAACCAAGCACTTGGGCAAGGAAGATGAATGCAAAATCCATTGCACGACTTGTCATAGATATAGTCATAGAAGTGATCATGGAAGAGAAATGCAGAGGGTGATCGCTGAAGTGATTGCGAAGGGGAGCAGTTTTGGGTTGCAGCAAGGTGAAACACTTGGGTGCATTGGACGACTTGGGGAAACCTAGAGTAGCTCTGCAACATGCAGTTGGTTGGGAAAATTTCCATCATGATGTCTTCGTGACAAGCATTGTCAAGAACAGTGGTTAAGTTGAGCCAGGTTGCCGGACGATCGAAACCTTCGGACGAGGTGACTCTTCACAGAGTTACAACAATCAATTAGTAGCAGTATGACTTGACAATCAGGCGGTGAGTTCATGATGCCTTGAAGCAGAAGCAATTGAGGTGTGGATATACCAAGACATTGGAGATGAGTTCAGTCGATTTCATGCAAAGTTTGGGATAGATGGATTATGAAGTGGATTAATGGAATTAGCCTTGTATTGCAGATTTGTGGAGCTGGAGATGGTGATTGAGGAGGGTTCATGCGAAGAGTCAATTGCTTGGGAGTTCAAGACCAAGACAACAAACTTATAATAGGGTTGCAGCGAAGGATGTCGTTGAGAAAGGTATGGTTGGTTTTGAGTTCTTGCATTTCCTAAGTGTTGTAGTGAGTTCTTTGAAGGGAAGACAGATGACTTGGTGGTTCAAGTGCATTATGTTTCCGTGGTGAGAAACGACAAACTCGAGGGTGACTCAAGTGGTGCAGATTTGAAGAAGTCTTGTAGCATCTTGGGAGGCCTTGGTTGGGCGAGGATGCAGTGATATTGGGATGACCTGCTTGGACGAGTCCTATGGTGGTATTAGGAAGATTTGGATGCATTCGTGGAGGTGGCTTGAGGAAGCTTCCTAACTCTTGATGAAGCACGTTGGAAAAATCACTGCGGTGAAGTGGGTAGTGAAGTATGTTCATGCTTAGTTGAGAGGATGGATGAGGCACTCTAGTGTTTGGTGCCTTAGCCAAGTTCGCTGGGTCATCTGATGACTTGACAGTCACGACGATAGTGCCAGAGTTTGAATGCTTTCAGGTGGTGCAAGGCAGTTTCGTTCTAAGAGATGGATGGAGTCAGCAAATAAGTTGACCAAGAATTGTTGATAGTCAACCTGAATGAGAAAAATGTAGACCAAGTGACTTGGGTGGTGTTCGCTTGTATTTTGTATGGGACATTGGATGAGGCAGAGTGCACCTTGGTGACTTGCATATGTTTGTGCGACAACTCAGAGATATTGGAGGGTCGTTGGTTGGAGTTGGTAGAAGTATTGGTGCGAACGTGCCCAAGGAATGGAAGATCTTTGAGGTGACTCATTCTACTTGGAGCACTTTGGATAGTTCATTGGGACATTTGAGGAGTGAGGGCATGTTGGCCACACTCATCGTAGATGTTGAGTTGCGTTGAGATGACTTGATGAAAGGAATTAAGTTGAGGACTTGCCTTCATTTGGAAGATTACACAGAAACGCAGATTGCAGCATGAGGAGAGTACATGGACATGGAAATTCCTCTTTCTTTGGGCAACATGATTGAGGGTGAAGCCTAACCATTCCAAAGCATAAAGAGGCAGACATAATAGCATGGTTGGGTGACAGAGTGGTGAGGAAAAGGGCAGTCTGGATGTGCAGTTCTTGAGGAAGATCAACTAACTGTACCATGGGGTGGATAGTGGAGTCAAGTTGTCACAAATGCCTTTGCTTTAGGGTGACTTCATAGTGTAAAAGGTGAGGGGAGACCTTGCCTTGGTATGAGATAGTTGCACGAATGGTCAAATTGCGGAAGGAAGTCGGAGTACGAATGCACTAGTAGGTTCAAAGTGAAACACTTAGACATTGTTGAGGATCTCTTTATCGAAGATCGGGCGGTAGCAACAACAAAACTAATACTGAGCGTCTCGACGAGGCAGTGGCAGCTTATACATTGCAAATATAGTTGGGGACGAGACTTGTTTCCATCATAGTGGACAGTTTGGTCACACACAAATTTGGGCAGAGGGCAGTGTGGATGATTGCATTACAAGTTTGAAACTTGGGGTTTCCACTTTGCAAGGAAGCTTGAGGTTTCCACTTTGATAGAATTTTGGGGTTTCCAGTTGGCACAAAATTTGGGGCTCCAACAGACTTAGTTGTAGCAAAGTCAAGAGTTTGGGAAGAGACTTGGAGATTGTAGATTTTGTGGATATTTCCAAGGACGACAACAAAATGAGGTAGGGGAGGATGTAAGGCTTGTGGCACAAAGCCCGGGCATGTGCATTTCCACTATAGACCGAAATGGAGGAAATTGGGCAAGCATGACACTTGGTGCGAATGAGGAGACATAAGTCTTCATATAAAGTGTTGAAATAATGTAACTGCGAAGAGCATTCTTATTATTTTGTTATTGGATTAAATCCCCATTGTGGATTAATCATGTTATTATTATTATTGGATTAAATCCCCATTGTGGATTAATCATGTCATTATTATTATTATTATTATTAGATTAATCTCCATTGAGGATTAATCATGTCAGTAATTGTATAAGGACCAAATCCCCTTTTGCGGATTGGTCATCGGACAATTACAAAGTGCAGAATAAGAAGTCGGCCCCAACAGTTATAATGAAAGGGCCAGAATTAATTAAAGGTGGGTTTACCCACCCAGAGTGAGAGGTCGGCCCTGCCAGATGGTGACTCTTCACACGTTCCAGATTGATATAAATAAGAGGCTAGCGCCTCACTTCTTACACACACTTCACTTGCTCATTCTCTTATGAGGCAAGCTGTAATTACAAGTTGGAGAGAGGAAAAGAAGGGTGGCGCATCACTTGAGGAGGACTTTTCTGTATTGGTTCGAGTTATCTCTTGAACATTGTATAGGCCATTTATGATAAGGAAGTTTTTGTTGGGTTTTCTTCCCCTAGAGGGTTTCCCAGGATAAATGATGTGTCTCTTGTGGATGTGTATTTCTCAGTGATCTTGTTCTTATTATGCTCTTATCTAATGAAATGCAAAGAACTATAATA
>ML801703.1:73244-92238 GCA_009831015.1 Picea engelmannii | reverse complement strand
GTGGATTAATCATGTTATTATTATTATTGGATTAAATCCCCATTATGGATTAATCATGTCATTATTATTATTATTGTTATTAGATTAATCCCCATTGAGGATTAATCATGTCGGTAATTGTATAAGGACCAAATCCCCTTTTGTGGATTGGTCATCGGACAATTACAAAGTGCATAATAAGAAGTCAGCCCCAACAATTATAATGAAAGGGCCAGAATTAATTAAAGGTGGGTTTACCCACCCAGAGTGAGAGGTCAGCCCTGCCAGATGGTGACTCTTCACACGTGCCAGATTGATATAAATAAGAGGCTAGTGCCTCACTTCTTACACACACTTCACTTGCTCATTCTCTTATGAGGCAAGCTACAATTACAAGTTGGAGAGAGGAGAAGAAGGGTGGCACATCACTTGAGGAGGACTTTTCTGTATTGGTTTGAGTTATCTCTTGAACATTGTATAAGCCATTTATGATAAGGAAGTTTTTGCTGGGTTTTCTTCCCCTAGAGGTTTTCCCAGGATAAATGTTGTGTCTCTTGTGGATGTGTATTTCTCAGTGATATTGTTCTTATTATGCTCTTATCTAATGAAATGCAAAGAACTATAATAATAGCATAAACACTAACAGAGAGTTGGGGTTCCTTGGGCACACAGCATGCGAAGAGACGACTCCACCCAAGGTGCCTTGCATCATAAGTCAAGCAATAGATGGTTTGATGAAGGGTTGAGGGCATGACTTAGGTGTTGCATCAATGAACAGAAACTGATTAAGGCATGGGGGATGCACTTAGGAGAATCATCTCGACTCACCTAAGGGGTGGGACACACCCAAGAGACATGTCGTTTCACACAAGTGACCATTGGATTCCATATAAGAGAAAGGGCAAACAACCAAGGAAGAAAACTTGGTAGAACATGGAAGAGAGCAAGAGAGCTCTGGGGTTTTGAGGCCAACGAAGAGGGAGAACTCCCTCAAGGAGACAAATTTCTCCACATGGGAGGACTTGTGTTGCCTTCAAGTGGATTCAGTGGACATAGTTTGCTGAATCTCTCTTGGGCCGATTTTGGGGAAGTCTAGAAACACAGGTCTGTTGGAGGCATGTGTGAGGCATAACTGAAATCTATGAAGTCTGCAGAAACGAAGAGACAACAAGTATGCGGTTGAGGGCATATAAGAGGTGCACTACAGGATCTTGTAGAGATGGTTGCGACATAGAGTCTTGGTGTGAGGGATTTGTTCATGAGTGTCTTGGTGAGGTGAGGCGAGTTATTTGACTCTGCCAAGTTGTAAATTGAGCTGGTAGTGCTCATGTTGTAATTGTTCTTCAATAACAAAGACTTAGTCGGATGTTAGGCATAGTTTGTGCCTCCCACACTATATCTATGTTTATCTTGTTTGTTATGTTGTTTTTCTCTTGGCTTCTCATGTTCATGGATGCATGCTTAAATATGACTAAGTGTTAAGATGTTAACAAAGGTCTAAGTATACAAGAGTTGAACTAGAGTAGGAGTGTAACTCGTCGATATCCCAGAACAAAGTATGAGTATGCTCTAGGTGAAGAGGCGTAGTCTGGATGAAGTATCCTTGGTGTTGCGAAGTAGCCAAGTGAGAAACGTCGTGGTCTTGCACACCCTCAAGAGGTGTACAATTGTATGGCACACTATGGGGACATGACACTTCCCTTCAAACTCTAATTTAAATTTAAAGGTAAACATTGGAACAAGTTCCCCTATACGTTGACCAGGTCCCAACACTGATTTCAATCTCTATGCCTCCTTGGTTTTCAAATGTTATTAGTTTCAATTTAGATTATAATGTGATTTGAAGAAAACAGATCTTCACACAAATGTATATATATAATACCTCTAAGATCTCCCACAACACCCACCGAGCACATGCACTCCTTGGGAAAATTTAGTGACGGAACAAACGAAGAGCACAATGAAGAAACAATCATTTGGGCGAATGAAGACGTTTGGGTGTGAGCAGGACCACCTTGGGCACACGATGGTGATGTGCGATACCAAGCGGGAAAACAACTTACTTTCCTTAGAATGATCGATGGAGACTTGGGTTGCGTTTGGGAAAGAGCAAGGCAACTTGAGAGCATGTCCAAGGAGTGGACCCATATGCCCTCGACAACATGGGCACACCAGAGACGTTGGAAGACCCCATTGACACACTCACGTGTAGTCATGATGATTGGCATGTGAGAATGAACAAGGCAACGGGTGCATGCCCAAGGATGGGGTGCACCAGTGCAAGAGACATGATGATTTATGTGCACACCGAGTCCACTAGGGGGGCACGGTGAGTCGTTTGAGTGTGGGTTCATGAAGGGGTGCGACACACCTAAGAGACTTGACATTTCACACATGTGACCCTTAGGGTTCCTATAAGAGAAAGGGCACACAACCAAAAGAAGATTAGAAAGAGATTTGGAGAATAAGTTTGAGGCAATGAACTGAGGCAAAGTTTCCAAGGTGGAAGACAAGTAGCCAAGAGTGGTACGCTCTAAGAGGTTTTGGGGAAGTTTGGAAACATAGGTCTGTTGGAGGCATGTGCGAGACAAAACGAAAATCCGTGTTAGCTTGGTGTTTGGCACAATTTATGTCGCCTACACTATTTCTGTGTTTGGCACAGTTTCTGTCGCCTACACTATTTCTGTGTTTGTCTTCGTTTGTTCTACAGTTGTTCTCTTGGTTTCTCATGTTCATGGATGTATGCTTATATATATGACTAAGTGTTAAACTATTAACAATTGTATAAGTATACAATATTTGTAGTAGAGTAGGAGTGTGACTCACTGGTAGCCTAGAACAGAGTATGGGTATGCTCTAGGTGAAGAAGCATAGTCTGGACAAAGTATTCTTAGTGTGGCAAGAAACCAAGTAAGAACCGTCATGGTGTCGCATGCCCTCAAGAGGTGAACGATCACAAGATCTGATCATGTTACCTGTGGGGTCGTGATAACACTGAATTCAAGAATGGTCTCACCATTCATATACATACTTTGGCTTGATGTTGTAATTCTCTCCAATGGAACCATTCAACCTATGACACCATTTTTAGACTAATCACATAAACACAATATATATATATGTGTGTGTGTGTGTGTGGAAATGTTTGACCTACACCACTACTAGATCAATCATATAAATGCAATATAACTTGGCAATAAAATGATTTCTTTTTACAAATCCATTGATAAATCCCTTGCAACTATGCAATCTATAGTATTAGTTCAAATGAAATTATTGTGGCTATAGTGCGACTACTAGTTCAATGCGTTGCACAATTGTAGATTTAAAGAAAATAGTTGGCTAACAATTATACTAAGATGTCTTCAAAAAACCCAATTGACTGACTAGCATGACTTTTAGATTCAACGCATACTATGAAATCTCAGATGAATGTTTTAAGGCAATATTTATATTGTGTTGATTCCAATAGAACCAATCAACTCGCCATATAATTATTTGTTTCAATGCATTTATCTATGGGTTTCAATTTTACAAATATATGGTGCCAATTCCATATGAAACTCTACTAAACAATTATACTAACATTAGGAAATTAAATTCTATAATCAATTACTCATATATGTGTTCAACGTATACGTCATAGTTTATAGTTTGGGGAAAAGAGTCTATATGACTCTCCTCTATACTACATAAATAAATGGAGATCTACATATTGTACAAATAATCTATAGGTCTGATTTTGTTTGACTCATTTGGCACATTATAGTTCCATCACACCATATAATATGAGTTTTTCAATATGTAGAATGAGTATATTCTACTCACACAAATGAAATATTCGGTTCACTTCTTTAATAAAATAATTATTTTTATAATTTTCTCAATTTAACTATTTGAAAGTAATATATATATATATATATATATATATTTTTTCCTTCCAAGTTACAAAAGGAAAAGAACAATTGCTTCCCCTCATTTTGAGGATGGTACCCAGATTAAACCCTAGAATATTTAAGGCACAAGGTTGTTCAACAATAAGGCATGAAGCCATTACAACAATATATTCATTATGAGCTCAACATGTCACTTGAAGGATTTCAACCTAGGTGGAGAGGATAACAATGATCCAAAATGGATCCAGGAAGGCCTAAAAATCAAAGTTCTGGGAATAAGGCGAAACTAGCGCCATTGCATCCATCTCGTCACGCTGATTCCGACCATATAATTGTTTCCTCAAACGGACACCATATGCAAAATTTATCGCGTTCTGATCAAATTCCCAAACATGCAAAACGTCAATTGGTCAAAGTCAACGTTGACGTCGGCAGTACGACAGGTGATGTCAGCATGATGTCATCATGCTGACATGGCATCACCAGGAGGTGACACGTGTCATTCAGATTCAACATTTTTGGGCTGAGTTGGCACTTGTATAGATTTGACATGTGGCACTGTACAGATGCCACGTAGCAGTCCGTACATGACGTGGCCCAATGACAAGCTGACACATGGAAGTACGGCCGACATCTGGGCTGCACGGATGTCGACATGGAAGGGTTACTGTGTAGTACGGACGTGATGTGGCACAACACGTGGTTGTACGATAAATGACGTGGCATGTGACAGGGTTGTACGGAAGCTGGTGTGGCAGCTGATTGGGTTATACGACAGTGACGTGGCAGGCTGACTGGATGCTAACTATGCCATTGACTGGGTTGTACAGACCAATCACAAGGTGACACATGGCCCAATCAGAGGGCACCACGTGGCACCTAGGATTTTGCCTATGTCAGCTAAAAAGTTTGTTATAACGTCCCGGGGATTCGAACCTGTGACCTCCGTAGGGCGCTAGCATCTTCATGAAAGAGGGCAGACTGTTCGAGCTAGTTTGGAGCTTGTTTAAACAAGCCAACAAGCATGGTTAAAAGGTCAACGTGTGGTGCGATTAGGGGATAAGCCCCGGTCGGCAGGGACCAACCCCGACCGACCAAGGGCTAGAGACCAGGGCTTAACTGAATGCGCACGAGGAGATTTGGGGTTGGCCAGATGGGTTGTAGCCACAGGATCAGGAGACTATTCTGAAGGGGCCAGTGTGCCAGCACTAGCCCTCAGCCACATGGTAGGGCACATATGACCAGGGGCCCGAAATTCAGGGGTTGCGCCCAAGTATTGCCCATTTTTGGGTTTTTAAACTATATTGTATGATTTTATTTGATTTTAAGCCAATTTTTGGGAGTTTTTGTCCATTATTGGAGGATCTGGAGCCCTTTTCGAGGCCATATCTTGGGAGGAAGTTGGGAGGATGTTACCAACTTCATGTCTATATAAACCAAAGGTTCTTGGTAGCCTAGAGAGGTTCAGAGAAGGTGAAATGCTAAGGAATTTGACAGTCAAAGCCATTTTTATGCTGGGAAGCAATTGAGGAGAGGAACTTTGCGGGCCAATTCTGGGAGCTTCACTCAACCCTTTTCAGTGCCGTCAATTGTGTTGGATTCTTGAGATCTAGCAGAACACAACAATACCAGTTTGTAATCCATTTGACACCTTTCTGATGTATGTTTGAAGATTTGAAGAGAAATAAGAAAGCCTCACCCACTAAGACAAAGGCCCGAAGACGTAGGCAAATATTGTCGAACTCTGTCAACAACTTTGTTGTTATGGTTTGTTGATTATTTGTGCTTACTTTCAGATCTGCATTCTCATTATGGCTGCCATGTTATATCATTAATTTCTTCCTCTTTCTTCAATTCCTAAATAGTCAATGAACTCATGCTTTAAAAACTTAACCATAGTCTTTAAAGGATCATTTTGGATCAAGTGGCATCAGAGTAGATTGATGGTTTGTTTTTGAGTTTGCATGATTACCAGGGAAAAGATGAATCATGGTGAAGGTGAAGAGAATCCTGACATTGAATTGAGAAAGAGAACTTCTCAAACTGAGAAGATGGCATCAGAAGAGGGACTTTCTCATAACGAGATATAGTTTCAAAATACCTTCTTCGCCATGTCAGAGATGGTAAAGGTTTTATATGATGATTACTTGGAGCGGAAGAGACCGATTCTAGGTGAATATTCAAAAGCCAAAAGTGACGAAGGAGAGGATCCTCCTAAACCTCCTCCTTCCCAGTCAACTTCTTCTTCTTCAAGTACAAGTTCCAAATCCACCACAAGAAAACATTTCCATAAACATAAACATGATATGCCTTTACTTAAACTTGATGTGAAATTTGAATTACCCATGTATGATGGTGAAGTAAATGCAGAGAGGCTTGATAACTGGGTTAGACAAATGAAATTTTATTGCAGTGTGCAACAAATCAAGGATGAGGCAACTCAAATCAAGTTGGCAGTGCTTCGTCTTGCAGGCACAACACTCATTTGGTGGCAAAGCAAGTTGCAAAATGGCACGCAACGAGTGGGTAATGTATTTCCATGATGGAAATATTTTGTTTCCGCACTTAGAAAACAATTTTATCCTTTGGGTTATAAGGAGAAGGCTTTAATTGAATGGCAAGGTCTTAAACTAAGAAAGGGACAAACGATGCAAGAATACACAGATGAATTTTGTAAGATGGCATTAATGTTAGACATTCCATTACATACCCAATAAACTCTTATGAAGTATATAGGAGGTTTACCTACACACATTCGTAACATTGTATTTATGTTTGGACCTACTAATCTTGATGAGGTTTCTGTTCAAGCAACATACATTGAGGCAGGGAAAACAAGAGTTGGTGTATCAGGGGAATCATCTACAAGAAAAGAGGACAAAAGGAAGGGGAATGGCAAGAAAGAAAATTAAGTGACAAGAAGGGAAGATAAGCTCTCTTGCAAGCATTGCAAGAAAGAAGGGCATGATGATGACCATTGTTGGCAATTGCATCCTGAGAAGAGACCGAAATGGTTCAAAGAGAGAAAAGGGAGGAAAACAATTGCAACAACAACACGACCAACAAAATTGGGATCAGATTCGGGTGATGAGTCTAAAATCACAATGGTTGGTTTGACAACGAAAATTGGTGATGGATATGATTCTAGAAGTAACTTGTTTCACATAAGGGTCATAATGAATCATAATAAGGTCGACACATTGATAGATAGTGGATCTCAATCTAACTTGATTTCAGAGGAAGTGGTTAAACAATTGGGATTAAACACTCAGAAGCATCATAAACCTTACTCACTTAAATGGATAAGAAACAATCATAAATTTCACATAACAAAGCAATGCACTTTAAAGTTTGCAATTTCATAAAAAAATGTGGATGAGGTAACATGTGATGTAATGGCACTCAATGAATGTGGAATGGTCTTAGGCAGTCCTTATTTATATGATCACAAAGCAATCTTCTACAAGGAACATAATCAATATCACTTAATCAAAGAAGGCAATGAATATGTTGTACATGCTCATCACTTAAAAGAAAATCAATTTCTTCAAAGAATGGAACAATTAAGGAAGGCAATGCATGTAAGAAACACACCTATAATTGTGCCAAATCAAGCAATTGATCTTAAACATGAACATGAGATGATTGTAGAATGGAAGTTCAATCATGCTTTGCTTCAAGATAAGCTAATGTCGTGCAAGCACTATAAACATATTAGCTCATTTGCAGTCATATTTCTAATGTTATCATTGCTAATGTTTTCAACATGGATGGTAGTGGCTTCAGTAAGATGTGACAAAGTACAAGTGGCTAACAATATGTTGTCAGTTGTCATGGTTGTTTTGCAATTGATCTTGATGAGACAGGTGCACAGGACAGAGTTTAAAGATAGAGAACAAGTGGGGTGGCCTATCCCGCACTTGATGACTAGTTAGTACCCTTTTGGAGGACCAAAAGGTCTTAGTAGGGAGGCGTGATCCAAAATGGATCTAGAAAGGCCTAAAAATCAAAGTTCTTGGAATCAGACGAAACTAGTGCCATTGAGTCTGTCTTGTCGCACTGATTCCAACCATATAATTTTTTCCTCAAACGGACACCATATGTGAAAGTTATCGTGTTCTGATCAAATTCCCAAACAAGCAAAAAGTCAACTGGTCAAAGTCAACACTGACGTCAGAAGTGCGATAAGTGACATCATCATGATGTCATGATGATGTCATCATGATGACGTGGCATCACCAGGAGGTGACACGTGTCACTTGGATTCAACATTTTTGGGCTAAGTTGGCACCTGTACGGATTTGACATGTGGCAGTCTGTACATGACATGGCCCAATGACAGGCTGACACATGGCAGTACAGACAACAACTGGGTCGTAAGAATGTCGACATGGTAGGGTGACTGTGCATTATGGACGTGATGTGGCATGACATGTGGATGTACGACAGATGACGTGGCAGGTGACAAGGATGTACAGAAGTTGACGTGGCAGTTGATTGGGCTATACGACGGTGACGTGGCAGGCTGACTAGACACTGACTATGCCACTGACTGGGCTATATGGACCAATCATAGGGCGACATGTGGCCCAATCAGAGGGCACCACATGGCAGCCCAGATTTTTCCTATGTCGGCTAAAAAATTTGTTATAACGTTCCATGGATTCGAACCCGTGACCTCTGTAGGGCTCTAGCTTCTTCGTGAAAGAGAGCGGACTGTTCGGGCTAGTTTGGAGCTTGTTTAAACAAGCCATTAAACATGGTTAAAAGGTTGATGTGTGGCGTAGTTAGGTGATAAGCCCCGGTTGGCGAGGGCTAGCCCAAACTGACCAGGGGTTGGAGACCAGGGCCTAACTAAATGTGCACGGGGAGATTTGGGGCCTGGCCACATGGGTCGTAGCCATAGGACCAAGAGACTATTCCGGAGGGGCCAACATGCCATCACCAGCCCTCGGCCATATGACAAGGCGCATATGACCAGGGGCCCAAAATTCGGGGGCTGTGCGCAAAGTTTGCCCATTTTTGGGTTTTTAAACTATATTGTATGATTTTATTTGATTTTAAGCTTGTTTTTGGGAGTTTTTGTCCATTATTGAAGGATCTAGAGCCCTTTTTGAGGCCAGATCTTGGGAGGAAGTTGGGAGGATGTTACCAACTTCAAATCTATATAAGCTAGAGGTTCTTGGCAGCCTGGAGAGGTTCAGAGAAGGAGAAACGCTGAGGAATTTGATAGTCAGAGCCATTTTTATGCAGGGAAGCCGTTGAGGAGATGAACTTTGCGGGCCAATTCCGGGAGTTTCGCTCAACCGTTTTCAGTGCAGTCAGTTGTGTTGGGTTCTTGAGGTCTAGCAGAACACATCCAAACAAGTTTGTAATCCATTTGACACCTTTATGATGTATTTTTGAATCTTTGAAGAGAAATAAGAAAGCCTCACCCACTAAGACAAAGGCCCAGAGACGTAGGCAAAGATTGCCGAACTTCGTTAACAACTTTGTTGTTATGGTTGGTTGATTCTTTGTGCTTAATTTCAGATCTACATTCTTATTATGTTTTCCATGTTATATCATTAATTTCTTCCTCTTTCTTCAATTCATAAATGGGTAATGAACTCATGATTTAAAAAATCAACCATAGTCTTTAAAAGATCATTTCGGATCAAACAACCATTCCTCCCAACCACCACAATTAAACCCAATTCACACACACACACACACATAATCACTTATGTTCACAATATATAACAAATACTTTCAAACAAGAATTACCAAAGAATGTGTTTGACCTTTTGGTATTTTGGTTGTGAGCTTGAATCTTGTTTGCATATACTTTGTCAATATTTGTATACTCCAATGTGTATTGTCCTTCCCAAGGACTCCCGAGCTACAATGGGGTTGTATGAAAGGTACTAATATACTAAAAAATGAGTGAAGAGTGAAGCTTCAAATTTGAGAGGAAATCCCTACCTCTTGATCACTCTTCAATAGACCAAATTCTTCAACAATCACCAATAAAGTTAAGTATTATGACAACCATCCATCATTAGGGTGAAAAGTATATGAACCCTCTAGTTCAAGCCTCCTTTTTATAGGCTTTGTGGCCCAAGTCACTTGTCCATCTCATGCACAAATGTAATTTTATAATTTATAAATTACCTATTATTCATCCACCCATGTGTCACTTACATGCACAAGTGCACAAGTAATTTCTTATTTAAAAATATAAAATATCGATTAATCCTCACCCAACTACAACGTTTTCTATTTTAACTACTAGATGTTCTGTTGATCTCCTACTCATTTCTTATTTGAGTGGATGCACATGTAGTCACTACTTTAGTTATTTATTAACTCTCTTTAATAACTCACAATCCACTTTTATTTTCCCACACTTCTATTTGAATTTGAATTCCTTGTTCTTATTTCTTCTCTTTAATTCATGGGTGGACTAGTAATTAATTTCTAGTTAATTGAAAATTACTTATTTTCTATTTCATGCACAATCTAGAATGCATTTATCTTCAGATTATTTTATTTCTCTTTGTTATAATATGCAATAATCTATATTCTTAATAAATCAATCAACCAAGCATTTTTATTTATCATAAATAAATTAATTAAAATGCACATGCTAAATCAAACATCTTTTATTCTTAATCAACCATCTTTCAATATATATTCTCAGCCACTGATAACTGATATCAAGGGTGCCATGCTTCTCCATGCCCTTCAAGAGTTACTTTTAACTAAGTACCAAGGGTGCCATGTTCGTGTATGCCCTTCAAGCATCCAACTTTATTAGTGGAAAAAATGGTGCAACTGTTGAGACCCCGTTAGCTTATCTTTGCCACCCTTGTTGAGAGACTTACGGTCACTAAGGAATAAGGATACATCTTTATTATGTGCCCCTTAGGTAAACCTTGTAAGTGATTGAATCCATGGCCAACTTTAAGGTAACGAACAACCTCTGAGTAAAAGCATCACAAACATTTCAACCCTTTCCATGAAAAATAAGTATTGGTAGGGGGAAACAAGAATGTTGTTCATCATCTCCCGATGATGCCATGTAGACATCCATACAATCCCATTTATCCATTTGTGGCCTAATCAACAAGAGTATTCCCTTTGCTTGCACATGCTTAAGTTGATGCATCAAAATGTCCCATAATCATAAATTAAACCATGTCATAAATCACATATCATATCTTGACTCAATTTGGAGTCCATGCAATGTTGATGTACTTTCATGTCAATGTACACCTACGACTTCCTTGTGACACTAGGCAAACCATAAGTAGTATTTGAAAATAATTGCACCTCAAATATGTTTATTTCAATGTACCATAATCATATGAAATGATAATGTCAATTACATTATATCAATGTGCATTTTATCCTTTCATGTTCGCATAAACATTTAAACAAATTTCATTCGAAGTTACCACTACAATTTAAAATCAATCATAATAATGAAAGAGTCTAAGTTTATCATCACAGAACAAGGAAATAAACCGGGTTGTTTTGTAAACAAAATTCCCTCAAATAATAAAGTCCAATCCATCAAACAAGTCATAATGAATGGGGTAGTACATGATGACTCTCATGTTAAGGATTGGGTGGAACTTGATACAAAACAGACAAGGAATACTACAAATAATCGTAGAGGAAAATAGATTTTGAAGACAAAAAGGGTGGTGTCTAAAGACATCATTACAACACTTAAGCACTTTGCACTGTGATTAGAACATCACCGTGCATATTGGACATCTTGTAAACAACAAAGATATCACTCGATCACTTGATCTTCTCGTTGATAAGGATCCATGGGGTTTGCTTTCTATAGCTTCAATATCTAATCACTTTCCTTGGTGGAGGAAATGGTGCAATTGTTGAGACCCTATTACCTCACCTTTGCCATCCTTGTTGAGAGACTAATGGTCACTAAGGAATAAGGATACCTCTTTATTACGTGCCTCTCAGCTAAACCTTGTAAGTGATTGAATCCATGGCCTACTTCAAGGTAACGAACAAGCTCTAAGTAAAAGCATCACAAAATTATCAACCCTTGCCATGAAAAATAAGTTCTTGTAGGGGGAAACGAGAATGTTGTTCATCATCACCCGATGATGACATGTACACTTCCATACAATCCCATTTATCAATTTGTGGACTACTCAATAAGCATATTCCCTTTGCTTGCACACGCTTAAGTTGATGCATCAAATTGTCCCATAATCATAAATTAAACCATGTCATAAATCAAGAACATATATTGACTCAATTTGGAGTCCATGCAATGTTGATGTACTTTCATGTCAATGTACACCTGCGACTTCCTTGTGACACTAGGAAAACCATAAGTAGTATTTGAAAATAATTGCACCTCAAATATGTCCATTGCAATGTACCATAATCAAATGAAACGATAATGTCAACTTCATTGTATCAATGTACATTTTATCCTTTCATGTTCACATCAACATTTAAACAAAATTCATTCGAAGTTACCACTACAATTTAAAATCAATCATAATAATGAAAGAGTCTAATTTTATCATCTTAACACAAGTCAACAAACCGGGTTGTTTTGTAAACAAAATTCCCTCAAATAATAAAGTCCAATCCATCAAACAAGTCACAATAAATGGGGCACTACACGATGACTCTCGTGTTGGGGATTGGGTGGAACTTGATACAAAACAAACAAACAATACTATAGACAATCGAAGAGGAAAATAGATTTCAAAGACAAAAAGGGTGGTGTCTAAAGACACCATTACAACACTTAAGCACATCGCATTGTGTTCAGAACATCACAGTGCATATTGGACATCTTGTATACAACAAAGGTATCACTCAATCGCTTGATCTTCTTGTTGACAATGCTCCATTGGGTATGCTATTTATAGCTTCAAGATCGAACCACTTTTCTTGTAATCGGGAAGGTCTTGTCCACATATAATCATCGATTATTAGAGGTGACCTTGTCAAAACTGCACTATCTAGTTGGCTTGACAAGGATGCTTGACCCGACCCTCCATGTGTCCAACTCATAATCGATTTCTTAGCTGGTTGATTCACCGACCGATTATCTTCGACTGTTGGTCGATGGCCCGATCGAAAGAATTGTCAGCTACTCAACTGACTGATGTAGATATCTAGTCAATCGACCGATCAACTGTTTCTAGATGTAGGTCGACCATTACACCGATGGATTCTAGGAGAAGTGTGATGAACCAACATGGCTTGATTTTTCAACACCCTCCCCATCAACACACAACTATGGAGATTTAGGAGGTGAAATTACATCATCATGACACCCACCAAATAATTGCAGCTTCCTAAATCCCAAGTATCATACGAAGCTTGATAAATCTAGCTTTAGATAAAGACTTAGTGAAGATATCAACAACCTGATCATCTATTATGCAATATTCAAGAGAGCCAACGTTCTCATGAACCAATTCTCTCAAATAGTGAGCATGGACCTCAACATGATTCAACTTACTGTGGGAAACACGATCATCAACAATCTATATGCACTCTGATTGCCATAGTAGATAGTAATCGAGGTCTGAACAAGAAAGCCAAGTTCACCTAGAAGTTGGTGGATCCAGACTACCTCTGTACCTGCATGAATGATGCCACAATATTCTTCTTCTGTAGTTGACAAGGAGACTACCTTCTATTTCTTGCACAACCACACCAATGGTCTAGTGCTGAAGAGAAACACATAACCAGAAGTGGACTTCCAATCATCATTGTCTCCAGCCCAATCATAGTCGATGAAGCTGACTAGCGAATATTAAGTTCGACAATACTTGATACCAAAATGTGTGGTACCCTGGAGATAACGGACAATTTTTTTCACTTCTTTCTAGTGTCTTTCTTTGGGGTCCTGCATAAACCATGAAACCACACTAACAACAAATGAAATGCCAGGTTGACTGTGAGTGAGATAAATAAGACCGTCGACCAGTTGTTGATAAAGTGTAGCATTGAATTTATGAATTCGACAAGTTTTGCTGAGCTTTACTCCATATTGAAAAGGAGTAGCATAGGGCTTACAATCGACCACCTTAAAACGTGTTAAAATGTAACGTCCCCGGCCACCCAACACGTCGGGCATTGCCATAGAGGAACATCTTACTTCTCTGATACCAATTTGTAACGTCCCCAGCAACCCAACACGCCAAACAATGCCACAAAGGAACATCTTACTCCTCTTATACCAATTTGTTTTAACGCCCCCGACCACCCAGGCCGAGCCATGCTATCCCGTAGAAATACCAATTATCATCTTCCTATAAATATAACCATAGACAAACAACATATTCTTCTAATACACATACTGATGTGGAAATAACAGTAAAAACATACATGTTGTAATCCAGACAAAACCATAGATGTAACAACATATATAAATGCATAGCATGTGAATGAACATGGGAAATGAATACTTATCTTTTAATTGAGATCCACCAACTGCATGCAAACCTTCCACGAACATCATAGGCTTAGACCACGCTTCTCATCATGCCTAGCAGTGGGTCACCCCCGAGCTGCGACTAAGCTCCACCTAGGGAAAGGGAATCCTAGACTATGTTGAGGTTACATGAGACTGTACAATGCAACTGGAAGGATTATCTCCAAGAGCCTTCTTACGCCCACTACTCATGGACTCACATTCCCCACATGCCTGTTCCACCTTGGGAATATGCACCTTCATTGTTCCACAGTCCATCGGCTTCTCCACTTCCCCTTTGAGGGTCTCGACAACAAGCCGGATCAAGAATTCTCAGATCGCCGTAGCTGGTGCTGGACTCTCTCTAGGAGAAAATCACTTCCCAGCAAACTCTCTCACCTAGAGAGAGTTGCTCACAGGCCTGACAACCTACCTCTTCAACCACAGATCTGACAACCCGCTTCTTCAACCAACTTCAACTGAGTTCCAACAAGGTGAGGACAACAACAAAGGTTCAATATAGCTCATGGAATGGCAGCAACCACAATTCAGTAAGGCACAACACGGTTTTGGCAATTACAGATATGTTGGGCTTCATAGGAAAACACAGGTCGATTTCGCCAGTTACTGGTTTCAGAGGTGCATCCAAGATGCAGATGTCCATGACGGAGGCCCGACAAGTTAGGTGAAGGATGGGAGAATGGGGAGCGAGCCCCCCAACGAGCTGACTCTCCAGCTTTAACTGCATGTGCCTAGGTCGACACCTGTCTTCCTAGAGCTAGATGCACTCCATTTAGCATTCGTTCCCTTTCCCAAGAACTTAGGACAATTGGGTTTATTTTTCCCCACTTTAATATTTTCATTTTTCAGGAATATATTATAATATTCCCTTGGATTAAGCCCTCTAGCTTAGCACCTCTTTCCTAGCCTCTCAGTCCAATCCCTTTCCCTACCTGGTGAAGCTTCGTCCCCCATCACTCTTTCTTCGTTGTCGGTCTACACGGAACGATGTATATTTTTTATTAATGATTTGCATAATTACATATAAAAAAAGCAGGCTTATTGGCCTTAACATCTAGGATCTTCAGCCTATAACACATAAGCCTACCAACTTATCAACACTCGACTCACCAGCCTACAAACATCAGTACATTTCATAGGGGCTCGGCCTGGGGTATTACAATCCCCTCCCCTTATTTTTGTACTGTCCTCAGTGCAACTCATTTACACAATATCAACAAGATTTTCAAAATCTTCAAAAAGATGTGGGCACTCTGCCCGCATAGCATCCTCATGCTCCCATGTCGCATCCTCAGGGCCGTACCAGATCCACTAGAACTTTACAAGCCCTATGGCTAAATTCTGGAGTTGCTTGCTATTCCTGTCCAATATGCGCACAAGATGCACTTTCAAGACGCCTTCTTGCTCCACCTGAATCACATTCCAATCAATCACATGATTAGGATCAGGTACATACTTCTTGAGCAATGAAACATGAAATACATTATGAACAGTCATGGATGCAGGTAATGCAAGCATATAAACAACTGGTCCAATCCTTTCTAGAATTTCAAATGGTCCACAATATCTAGCTGCCAACTTGGAACAATTTCCCAGCTTCAAGGAACTTCTGCTGGCTTTTACTTTCAAGAAAACATGATCACTCACTTTAAACTCCCTGTGGTTTATGTTCTTATCAGCGTAAATTTTCTTCCTGTCTTGGGCAACCTTCAAATTCTACTTAATCTTCAACATTTTCTCTTCCATATCCTTGAGAAACTCTGGCCCAACCACTACCTTATCAGCTGGGTTATCCCAACTTACTAGGGTGTTGCACTTTCTTCCATAAAGTGCTTCAAATGGGCTCATCTTCAGTGATGCTTGATACCCATTGTTGTAAGCAAATTCTACCAAGTTTCGATAATCCTCCCATTTAGATGGTTTGTCCATCACATACATTCTTAACATATCTTCTATCACTTGGTTCACCCTCTCTGTCTTCCCATCAGACTCAGGATGGTAAGCAGTGTTGAAGTTCATATTTTTTCTGAACCCTTTGAATAACCCCTTCCAAAACTTTGAGGTAAATTTTGGGTCTCTGTCAGACACAATTGTCCTGGGTATGCCATGCAATCATGCTACTTCCCTCATATATATATTGGCAACATTAGATGCCTTGTGAGTAGTCTTCAATGGAATAAAATGGGCATCTTTAGTAAGCTTATCCACCACCACCATGATGGAATCATGTTGCTTATTTGTTCTGGGTAATCCTGTGTTGAAATCCATTGTCACCACTTCCCACTTCCACTCAGGAATGGGTAATGGTTGTAGAAAACCAACTGGGTGTCTATGCTCAGCCTTTACCCTTTGACATTCTAAGCATTTAGCTATGTATTCAACAATCTCTTGCTTCATGCCTGGCCAATAATATTGGTTCTTGACTGCTGAAACTGTTTTCTGATATCCTTGGTGTCTTGCATAAGGCACATTATGCATCTCTTTTAAAATCACTCTCCTTAATTCCGGAGAATTGGGTACATAGACTTTGTTTCTGTACCGAAGGATTCCATCAATTCCCAATTCATAATCCTCAACCTTCTATTGCATTTTACCTTGCTGCAATTTTGTTATTAATTCCATGTATTGCAAATCTGAATTTACAGCCTCAGAGATTTTGCCTTGAAGATCCGTCTGATACATGCTAATGGTTGTAGTATGTAGTTCATGCACTCTCCTACTGAGTGCATCAACCACTTTGTTCTCCTTTCCTTTGATGTGCTTGATATCAAAGTCATACTCACAGAGGAATTCCAACCACCTACTCTTCCTAGAATTCAAAGTTGGTTGATCAAACAGATACTTCAGACTATGTTGGTCTGTCTTGAGTTCAAACCTCTTTCCCATGAGGTATTGTCTCCATTTCTTTAGAGCATGTACAATGGTTGTCAACTCCAAATCATGAGTGGCATAGAGCCTTTCATGCTCTTTCAATTTTTTGGACTCATAACATATTACAAACCCATTCTGGCTGAGGACTCCTCCCAGTCCTTCCTTACATGCATCTAAGCAAACCACGAAATCCTCATTCGGATTTGCAATCTTCAGAATTGGAGCACTGGTTAACATCTTCTTCAATTGCTGGAAGCTTCTCTCACATTATTTTGTCCAATGAAATTTCCTCCCCTTCCTTTGCAAGGAAGTGATGGGGTGAGCTATTCTTGAGAACCTTGCAATGAACCTTCTGTAATAGCTAGCTAGACCCATGAAGGATCTGACTTCTGTCACATTCTTCGACGCTGACCATTCTCTAATGGCTTCTATCTTCTCAAGATCCACGACTATCCCATCCTTTGAAATAATATGCCCCAAGTAGTGAATTTTGTTTTGATAAAATGAGCACTTGCTCAATTTGGCATACAACTGATGATTTCTTAGCACCTGCAACACCATCTTCAAATGATGCTCGTGCTCTTCCTCTAACTTGGAATATACAAGGATGTCATCCAAAAAGACAATGACAAACTTGTCCAAATATTCCCTAAAAACACCATTCATTAAGAACATAAAAACAACGGACGTGTTTGATAACCCAAATGGCACCACTATGAACTCAAAATGACCATACCTTGTCCTAAAAGTGGTCTTGCTAATATCTTCCTCTTTAATTCTTATCTGATGGTACCCTGACCTGAGATCTATCTTCGAAAATATCTTTGCATCCTTTAATTGATAAAAAAGATCATCAATCCTTGGCAGAGGATACTTGTTCTTTACAATCACTTTATGCAACTCTCTGAAATCAATGCACAATCTTAATATCCCATATTTCTTCTTCACAAACAAGACTGGGGCACCCCAAGGTGATACACTTGGGCATATATACCCCTTCTTCAGAAGCTCTTCAAGCTGCATTTGCAGTTCCTTCAGCTCTGGTGTACTCATTCTGTAAGGTGTTTTTGACACTGGAGCTGGTCCAGGCATCAGGTTTATGGATAAATCAATATCTCTCTTTGGAGGTAGTCTTGGTACCTCCTTGAACATATCTTCAAAATCTTCCAAGACTGCATGATCCTCAAGATTTGGTACTTTATCCTTAGATGCTTCCTCCATATGGGCTGCAAATTTTTGACAGCCTTTCCTGTATCACTTCTTCAACTGCATTGCTGAGATTTATCTGATAGCAACTGCTTTGGGAATTCCTTGGGTTGTTCTCCAATTTCCTTCCTCATACAAGCAAGTGAATGCCTTGTTATGGCAGTCTAAAATGGCATGGTCCAACCAGTCCTTACCAATTAGACAGTCATAGGACCCTAAAGGTAAGGTGTTCAAATATGCCCTTGTGCTTTGTCCATTCATGTCCATGAGACATGACTTAACCATTTCAGTAACTTTTCTTTTGGCTCCTGTAGCCAGCTGCACTAACCAAGATTTTCCATGCTTGTTTCTTGTCAAATGCAAACTTTCCACCATCTTGGGATCTATATAACTATGACCATTGACTAGCCCCTGCATCAATTAAAATAGTAAAGGCATGGCTATTGATCATACCTTCAACTTCAATCATGTGTGATTGAAACTCAACTTGCTTGTTGTCCAGGGCTGCATAGATCCCTGGTATTCTACTGCCTATGTCCTCCACTATTTTTGCTTGCTG
>ML801703.1:3609-27084 GCA_009831015.1 Picea engelmannii | reverse complement strand
TTCTTCTTTTAGGTCACTTTGACTTCTTTGACCTTGGGGGCTTCAAGCCTTCATGTGGGGGTCCTTCATCTTCGTAAGGCCATAACTCTCAAACCATGAGGAGTTATGTGACATTCCACATACCACCAGAAATAGCATGACAAACACTATCCATCTAGGATAGTTTCACCAACAATTTCCTTGATCTTCATCTCGTTATTCCACATACAAGAATGGGTCCTCCAACCATTCTTCTAGGATAACTCAATCCACAAAGTGTCTTCCCGTGAGGGCTTTCACCATAAGGGGACCACTTTGGAGTTCATTCGTTTTTGCACCTTATCAATCATGATAAGACAATAATGATTCATCTATATATTTTTCCAACAATGCATCATATACCAATGAAACCACATNACATCGATCCATCTTCATCATGTATCAATGACAACTCATTGATACATCTTCATCTATGCATTCTCATCAAGGACAATACATATTATATTACATCAATCATCAATCAATCAATCCTTTGACATCAATCAATGACATCAATCAATCAAACCATTGGCATCAATGACAACATGATCCAACAGAACAAGGTTGTTGAGACTCAATCACATATGGGGAGTATTTTGTCACTTTTGGAGAGCACAAGTTCTGAATTTCAAAATCATGATCATTCTTTACTCTAAGATCCACATTATCAAGGCTTCAAGTCGGCACCAAGGAACTACTTCATTTAGAAGATCAATATGAGAAAGTTTGATGGTAAAGATCCTATAACATTGATATTCCAAATGGAGCAGTACTTTGATCTATACCAAGTGCCAAGCGTACTAAAGGTACCTATTACATCCTTGTATTTAGAAAATGATCAATTTGTTTGGTATCAATGGCTTTGTGAAAGAAAAAATAATTATGTTATCTCTTGGTTGATTTTTACAAATGAATTGATATTACATTATGGGGATATTAAGAGCAATACATTCTTTAGTCAATTGATAAATCTTCGACAAAAAGGTCCAATTACAAAGAACATTCAACAATTCCAAAAGCTCAGTCTTAAGGTAAAGAACATTCCTTAGGATAATTTTTTATATCTCTTTATAGGTAATTTAAAGGAGAACATTCAACATGAGGTGCATCTCTTCCAACCTAAAATCCCTAGAGCAAGCTTCCAGCATGACAAGGAAAGTGGAAAATAAAAATATGGCTACTAGAAGGGTAACCACTAAAAAATATAGAGAGCACCATGTTCCCTCTCCTAACCTCAGTCAACTGAAAAGGTTGACACTTCAACAAATGTATTAAAGAAGAGAAAAATGACTATTTCAATTGTGACAACATGTACAGTAATGGGCATAAATGTGGTGATAAGAAATTATTCTACATAGATTGTGAAGAGGAAAAAGATCAAGAAGTGGAACCATCAGAAGATCTAGATCTAGAAGAGACTACTCCAACGATATCTTGTCATGCATTCACCGACATAAATACTCCACAAATCCTCAAGATACAAGGATACATAAAAAATAAAAATGTAATATAGTTGATTGATTATGGTAGTACCCATAACTTCATCAATTACAAATTAGCAAAAGATCTCAATTGCTTTGTATATCCAACACCATAGTTTCAAGTGATGATTGCAAATAGTGGTACCATAAATTGTTTTAAGAAGTGCCATAGTATTAAGCTCAATATGGGGGAGTATTTTTTGGATAGTCCCATGATTTCCATCTAAATGGGTGGTTTTGATGTTGTATTAGGGGTCCAATGGTTACAATCATTGGGAACAATGACCCTTAATTTTCAATATCTTTTCATGAGATTTTCCTAAGATGGAAAGGAAATTGAACTTAGAGGTATCCAAGGGAAACCCTCTAAGGTGATAAGCTCTAATAGCATGGAAAAATTACTCAAAAAGGGACACCATTGTGTAATTGCACAATTGTGCTCACTAGATGTTCAAACATCTATATCATCTGCTACATTAGATCTCCAAATAGTTATCAACAATCATTCCAAGTTATTTGGAGAAATGTCAAAGGATCTTCCACTTGCTCGAGATCATGACCATGATATTCGTTTGCAACCAAGAAGTGTACCACCTAACATTAGGCCTTACAGGTATCCATATGACTAGGAGTGAGGTTAAACGTATGATGCAAGAAATGTTAGAGGTCAACATCATTCAAGCTAGCCAAGGTTATTTCTCTTCACCAATGGTGATGGTTACAAAAAAGGATGGTTCATGGCGTATGTGTCCAGAATGTAGATAGCTCAACAAAATGACCATCAAAGATAAGTTTCTTATTCTTGTCATTGAAGAATTATTAGACGAATTGCATGGAGCAATTTTCTTTACTAAGTTGGACTTCGTTCGAGATATCATCAAATCGAAATGAGGTAGGAATACATCCCCAAAACAAATTTTAAAACACATGAAGGTCATTACAACTTTTTGGTTATGCCATTTGGACTTATTAATGCACTTTCAACGTTTCAAATCTTGATAAATTATGTTATCAAGCCCTTTCTTAGAAAATCCGTGTTAATATTTTTTTACGAAATACTAATTCACAACAAATCTTGGGAAGAACATGTACAACATGTTGACAGAATATTACAACTATTGGAAGAACAACAACTTTATGAAAAGTCTTCCAAGTGTTCCCTTGGGGTTAAAGAAGCAGAATATTTGGTTCATATTGTTTTCGTGAAGGTGTAAAAGTGAATCCAAACAAAATTAAAGCTATGAGGAAATGACCAATTCCCAAAACCTCAAAGACAATTTGAGGATTCTTAGGATTGATAGACTATTACCGCAAGTTTGTCAAGAACTATGGTCAAATAACAACACCTATAACACCAATATTAATGAAAGAAACATTTTCTTGGACTCAAGCAACAACCAAAGTTTTGAAAAATTTAAAGAGTGTGTACAACTCCCATCATGGCCACACCTAACTCCACAATTCTTTTTATTGTGGAGTGTGATGCCTTGGGCCATGGAATTGGTGCATTTTTACTGCAAGAAGGAAAGCGTCTTAACTTTGAAAACAACCAACTTAAAGGAAACAACTCACTCAAACCCATTTATGAAAAAAATGTTGGCCATATTACATGCAATTAAAAAATGACGCCTTTACCTAATAGGAAGACTCTTGAAAGTAAAAACATATCATGATAGTTTGAAGTACTTCTTGGAGCAACAATTATCTTCAGAAGAACAACACAAATGGGTTACAAAGTTGCTAGGTTATGGCTTTGAAATTATCTACAGAAAAGGAAAAGATAGTGTTGTGGTAGATGCCCTTTCAAGGAAAGAAGAAGAAATAGAGGGTTTACTATGTTCTATTTCTATTCCGAAATCTAATTGGGTGGAAGAAGCAAGGAGATAATGGAAGCAAGATCATTCAACAACTACAAGAGGACCCCAGTTCATTAGGAAATTTTGTATGGAAGAATGATTTTATATGGTATCGTGATTGCTTATATTTATGTAAGAATTCTCAACTCAAACAGAAAGGTCCTTCTAGAATTGCACATTTCTCCTATAGAAGGACATTCAAGATTCTTGAAAATGTACCACAATATCAAGACAATTTTTTCTAGGAAGGTCTTAAAACTGATGCTCGAAATTTTGTTTGAATGTGTGGTATGCCAATAGAAGAAGGGAGAGGCAATCAAGACACCATATCTCCTACAACCATTAACTATAACAAGTCAATGTTGGAAAGAAGTTTCAATAGACTTTATTACAGATTTACCCAAATTTGAAGGAAAGACCGTTATCATGGTAGTAGTGGTGGTATTACAAAGTATGCCCATTTTTGCTCTCTTTCTCATCCTTTTAAAACAAGTACAGTAGCCACAACATTCATGGAAACAATTCAAAAGCTACATGGAGTCCCTAAGGTTATTGTAAGTGACATAGATCCAATTTTCACTAGAAAATTTTGGACTGAATTATTTTCTTGTTTGAACACTCAATTAGCTCACAACTCATCTTACTAGCCTCAATTTGATGGGAAACTGAGATTGTGAATAAATGTCTGGAGGATATCTTCGTTGCTTTGCATCTGGTAAAAAAACACAATGGGTCAAGTGGTTGCACTTGGAAAAATTGTGGTGTAACACATCCTTCCATATTTCATCAAAATGTCCCCATTTCTAACACTTCATGGATATCATCCTCCATCCATCACATCACCCTTGAAAGGGACTACAAAGGTTCAAGTAGTGGAAGACCACATAGGGAACCAACAAGAGGTTCTAAAACTATGTAAGGACAACTTGGTTATGGCACAAAGAAAGATAAAACAACAAGTAGATCAACATTGTAGTGAAAGGGAATTTGGAGTGTGAAATTGGGTATTTCTGAGGCTACAACTATATAAACAAATGTCCCTCAAACAACAAAAGGACAATAAATTAGCACCCAAATATTATGGCCCCTACAACGTTTGTAAAGGATTGGATGGGAAGAATGACTTACAAATTGGAGTTCCCTCCGTCTTCATGTGCACATCCACTCTTCCATGTTTCTTGCTTAAAGAAGGTCATCGACAACATGATCCCAATCCAAACTATTTTACCAAAGATTAATGAAGAAGGAAAAATCATACTAGAACCATAAACAATCCTCGAAACAAGGATTAAACAACCGAGAATTCGAACAATTACAAAGTATCTAGTCAAATGGAAGAGCCTACCAGTGGAAAAGGCAACATGGAAAAATGAGTTCTTGCAGAAACATCCATAGTTAGTCAAGTGTTGTGGAAAACACTTGTTTGAAGCGGAGGGGCATGTTAAGCCCTAGACAAAGCTCCATGTTATGCATACAATCCCTTATTAATCCTTAGATGTTGAATTATTACATTTATAGTGTTATATTTTGTATGTGGGCTAGAACCCTTCATTGCACCCTTTCATTATAATTGTACCATTTTGCCTCTTATATATATACTAAGGAGACCTAGTCTTGGGATCATTTTATGTCATCTCATATTGTATTCTGAATTGGATATATTGTAAAAGGAGGTTCCCCCCTCGAAGTGGGCTGTATTCATTGACCTTTTATCATTTTTAAGACATTGGATCATAACACAATGACTCTAAAGATTATTGGATTTCCTCTTCCTAAAGATTCTATCATTTTAGTGAAGTTGGCAACACTAATGGTGCTTGTTGCATGCTTTAATTTTATGTTAATCTTAGTATGTTTTGTTAGTGTTTTTATTAAACCAATTTGTAAGACAATATACTTGCAAACTTATGGGCATGCTAGTTTGGTTTAGTTGTATAAGTATGTTTGTTGATCTTCTTTTCCTTGTTGTGGAATCTAAACTAGGCTAGAATCTTAGATGTTGAATTATTACATTTATAGTGTTATATATGTATGTAGGCTAGAACCCTTCATTGCACCCTTTCATTATAATTGTACCCTTTTGCCTCTTATATATATATACTAAGGAGACCTAGTCTTGGGATCATTTTATGTCATCTCATATTGTATTTTGAATTGGATATGTTGTAAAAGGAGGTTCCCCCCTCGAAGTGGGTTGTATTCATTGACCTTTTATCATTTTTAAGACATTGGATCATAACACAATGACTCTAAATACTATTGGATTTCCTCTTCCTAAAGATTCTATCATTTTAGTGAAGTTGGCAACACTAATGGTGCTTGTTGCATGCTTTAATTTTATGTTAATCTTAGTATGTTTTGTTAGTTTTTTTATTAAACCAATTTGTAAGACAATATACTTGCAAACTTATGGGCATGCTAGTTTGGTTTAGTTCTATAAGTATGTTTGTTGATCTTCTTTTCCTTGTTGTGGAATCTAAACTAGAATTGCCTTTTTTGGTAAGACTATAAAATGTGTTTGGTTGTAATGATTTTGATAACATTAAATAATCGTTATTGTGAAAAAAAAATGTAGTTAATTATTTTTGTGTTATTTGGAGTACTTTAACTTAGTGCTGCAAAGGGTCCCTCCATGTTCTAAATATATCATTCAAAATTTACCCTCAAACCAGTGTCAAAACTTGACGTTCACCTTTGCTCGTCAAACAAAAGATTCATGATGTTTCAATATTTTAGTTGCCCTTCAATTTATATTGACATAAATTATTGGCCTCTCAATTTTGGGTTTTAAAAAAAATCACGAATATAAATACTATTAAATGGGAGTTTACATTTGGATCATCCCCAGATATTAAAGAAAGTAATGCTTAAATTAATAATAAACACGATTAACCTAATAATAAACACAAATGAAAAATACATTGGTTTAGGTAAATTCCTCCTAAAAGATTAGATTCATGCTACATTCTCTAAGCCCTAGAAAATTGTGAGGTGTAGGAGGTTTCTATACCATGTTGGTCACTAGATTTAATTTATTAAGAGAATTTGAACTTAATATTGTTTAAAAATTAGTTATCTAACATTTACCTAGAATTAGTTTTTATTTTATTTTTTTGAACTTTGCCTTGGAAAAGCTATTCACTTGCACATCAAACACACTTGGCTCCCTCTTTTTTTTTGCATATGGAAATCTAGCCATTACAATGCAACAATTGAATATACCTAAGAAACATAATACACACTCAAAATTTAAACCATCCTTTTTGCACCAAGTACTTTGAACCCTAATATTTGAGATTCTTATCCTTCTTCCCACCCATATAGTGTTTTGCCAATATATATATATATATATATATATATATATATATATATGTATGCTTTCTCCTTCATTTATGACTCTCTCCTCATAAACCAATTCTTATTTAATATATAAAATAAGAGTTTAGGTTACGAGGAGAAAGCGAAAAAAGAAAGGTAAAAGTATTAAACATTTAAAATTATATATATATATGGTTTACGGTAACCATGTAAGGAGAAAATGAAGGGTAGGTAGTTTTGAGATGCAAAAAATTTATGAATTAATAATTTTACTCTACGTCAATGTTGATGGTTTCCTCTCCACACTTAAAAAACATTCAAAATACGTAAAAATGTTCAAATTATTGATGATTTCAGCTTCGTGAGACATTCTCCGAGTCGTTCTCCTCTGGACTGAGTTGAGACGATCTATGAGAAAGTCCATGTGATGGGTGTGTCATACTCCTCTGGACTAAGTTGAGATGACGTGTGTGGTCTCTTGTCGTGCTCCTTTGTATTGAGTTGAGATGACTTGAGATGGTCTCATGTCAGACTCCTATGGACTTAGTTGAGTCTACTTGAGATGGTTCTCCAGATGGTACTCCTATGGACTTAGTTGAGTTGATCTGTTGAGAGTGACGTCCCTATGGATGAACACAGGTGGACGTGTCCCTAGTTGGTGAGCACTAGAGGATGTGAGAGATCCTTGCTATATTGTCTAAGAGTAAGATTTATTGTGTAACCCTAATTTTGTATTTTGAAGGGTACAAGTCAGCCCCACCATGTAAAGATAATTAATATTGTGTAAAGATTAATTATATTATTGAGTTATAGAAGTCGACCCTATTGTGCCAATAGACACATCCATATGATGTGATAAGCCTTGTATAAATAAGAGTTAGATCCCCATTGTGGATCTGAAATATCGTTGATCCCGATGATCAAGATATTTGCTACTGATCTATTATTTTGTCTTGCAGATCTGATACACTGGGGGTTTTTGGATGCATTTCAGTTGTATGTTTGAGATCTTGATGGTTATTGCATGTGCATGTGGGTTATTGCATGTGCATGTTGCATATTTATGGTTTAAACAACATATAAAGGATGCATGCAGAAGTAAAGAACATCAACTGCCCAATATCATGTATTATACGGTTCGAGCATGGAAATACAATAGCCTACTGGAAATATCGAATATAAACGTCAGCCAGATCTCATGGATTAGTACTAGAATACAATCAAATAACATAAAAATGCATGTGATCAGAAGATGATAGAAGATTTGATGCATGCACGGATAGATCGGTGAAAATATGCGATTTCGACGAAGTACGGTAACCGCTACCAGCTGGAAAACTTGTTTGGAAGTTCAGACCGTCAGAATACGTTGGAAACTTCTCCAAAAGAAGCGCCCTGGTCTCTAGACTGAAATGGGTGAGTGTCGGATCTCGAATCTGGTCTCTAAGGCACTGGATCTAGACCCTTGGGGGGTTTGCGCACCTCTTAGAGCACTGGATGCGCCCCAAAGGATTCCACCAATGGAATTTGCTGCTATATGTCTCAAAACGATCGTCTCGCCAAATAAGGAAATGGGTCGGAAGGATTTGTCCGGATCTGCTCTGAAACTCTGCATGCAACACCAAATGTTTGTCCGGAAGAGCTGCGCCCTAAATGGATGAATGAGTCGATCTGAAAGATTCCACCGTCAGAATCTGATGATAGATGGCTCAATAGAAGCGCCCTAGCTGGATCTCAAATGGGTTGGAAGAAAACTGCAATTTGGATACGGGTCTCGTGCAGCTCTCCAAACCCTCAAACTGACTTGCACCCTCACTGGCTGAGTTGTGCACTCTACAATGGATACTCCTGAAAAGTACAGTGAAATACCTAGATAGTATCTCCAATGGGCTAGGGTGTGTCTCTCAACACCGAAACTGATCAATGGTGGTGGTTTCCTCCAGAAATCCACAAAACAGTGATGTCGGCTCTCCTCCTCCTCTGGAAACTCTCAACATCAAATCATAACAATGCATAATGAATTAGGTTGCTTTACCCTTCCTTTATGGCTTATTGAAACCCTAATTCATTGTTGACCTTTTCCCTCCAAGTGACTTTTACTTTATTTTATTATTCCTTGATTATATCACTTAATTAATTAATTAATTAACCATTTTGCCTCTAAAAAGTGATGTATCCATCCTGATGGCTTCTCCGACCACTGAAAGTCACTTCTCATTATCTTATCCTGTAATACTCTTCCTCTCGATTCCGATGAGCTATTACACTAAGAGGTTTCTCCAAGTAATATGCCCATTATGACCTTCTTAGTGAATTTAATTAAGATATGACCCATAATAACTCAAAATTACGGAAATCGTCGGAATGCAACATAACCAAAGCCCAGTTGTGCGGAATGGATCCTGATGATGAACGATACAAGTTGGGCCCAAATAAACCCCTCAATATCTCCCGAACTCTCTATCACCCCTATCTGGCTACTTAGGCAAGCATAACACTCTGAAATGTTGTAATGTTATAATGTCCCAAAATGGGGACATTACAGTCCTCCCTGTCGGAATATTGCTTGTCCTCAAGCAATAACTGAATCCAACTACATATGATATCGGGATCCCATATCCACGTATGTGACACAAGGTAGACTCCCCTCAAGATGTGGTCTCTCCAAGTGCTCACCACGCATGACACCCACATGCTCCTGATGAGTAGAATGATCAATGGCCAAAGAATCTTAGTCAACTCCCCGAGCAACCACTCTACTCGAAACTCAACTCCATCAAAGGTTGAACTACCAAGCACTCCAATCCTTGGGTCCCATATCAGAATGTGAACTGCAATGCCCTATGGAATATAGTTCTGTAGCATATCAACACCATGAGTCTCCTGCAAATAACACATGGCCTCAGCCTGAAATGGGTCTATCCTATCAGACCATACCAAACTCAACACGACCCCCACCGATTGAACATGTTGTTGCCATAGTGAGGTACTACAAAACCTCAACGAATCACCAGCCAATGACGTGCTCTCCCCAATACTAAAACTCAATGGGAAAGAAAAGTGACTTCCCCCTGCAAACGTCCGTTCATCTCCATCAGTCAATGAAATGCTCAACTCCGTAATCCCAGGGTCCCATGCTAGTCTCTGACAGGGACCATCATGTTGATGCTGCTCTACTCTGATCATGATTGTCTGCTCAAAGTATCCATACTGGACCCTCCACTCCTGGATCCTCATAAGATGAAACAAACTTTTGACCCAATGGACTCCCGGATCCCATGTCAAATTTGGAAGTTCATCACTTCCAATCCCCACTAACTGTTGATGGGCCTTACTGGTAACTGTCGAAAGCCCTCCACCCTCATCCCAATGAGAGTTTGAATATGTAGCAACCTCTGAGATATCCTCTATCCTATGGCCTAGGATACTCTCCATCACGCCTAGGGCCTCAACTGTCTGCCCCTGATGACCCACCCCCATCCTGTTGTATGCAATCAAGACACTCTTGTCAGGTGGTCTCAGCCTACCAACTCTCCATGTCCCCTGCCACTGTCTAGCTCCCCATGTGTTGTTGTCAATGATAAAAGTATCAGGAAAGGCTACCATAAATATCTACAACCAAATGTAAGACTGGAAAGTATCATATGCTTTGGTCAATCCCAAGGACTTGACCAAAAGCTCGTCCACCAGCACTAATGGTAAATAATTGCCTGTACTCATCACTGAACACCAACCATCGGGTACAACAATAGGTATCTCCACAAACTGAGGGTCAATCATTCTCCATCCATTATCACTCACGCAACTGCTGCTACGATGAAGGTGATCTCCCAGATTTGTATACTACTACAAGGGAGAGGAATCTCCATGCTCTACTAAGTACATCTCCTCCCTGCAATCCAGTGTGTCCCCATGAATCCCACTGTACACCTCTATATGTCTCTGTGAATTACCACTCATCACTATATGCCCTGCATACTCATGTGATCTCCTGTATACACCTGCAACATCATGGATCTTGGGTGTACTACTGGGTCATCCTCTACATGAAGGTCAACCAATCCTGGAACACAAATGGAAGTGTCCTCATAACTGCCCCGGGCTCTGGAATCCCCATGTGTATGTGTGTGCCCAACTATCTCAACACCCCTCGTGAAGGGTGGTCCTTGTAACCTATGGACATCCTCCTGCCTCTCTGGATCATATCTCTCCATACTCATCAGTGATCCTAGGTACTCCTCATGCTCCTCCCTCAACTGGTGCTCCACTACTAAACCACCAACATCCTCTTGCAATGTGGTTGAGGGATATATCTGACTCTCTGCTAAAATAGATGTAGTGGATCTCTGTCTAATTTCCTCAAGGAGCTCCTCTGATCTGGACTCTAATTCCGGAAGGGTTGTCTGTGTGCCTTCCAAGAATATCTGTGTGCTCACCAAGTCATGAGTGAGTCGGTCCACCTTAACCTCCTGCTCCCCCAGTGCCCTGTGATACATCTCGCCAACCTCCAATAGGTAATCCCTATCCCTCAACAACTGCTGGTAGTCGACCCTCATCACAATCACTCTCTCCCTGAATGTATGGAAGCCATCAATGACAAGTCCCCCATCTGAACTATCATGTTCCATCGAGGCCCTCCAACAATAATCTGCCACCAATGCATGTGTATCATCAATGCATCTAGTGGCTGTCGTGATCATGTCCTCACTGACTCTCAATTGTCCTGCCAAGTGTCATGACTCCTGGTCACAATCCTGCTGAGGTGCTACCTCATGCCTCTCACTGCTAGTGTCAACAATGGAATCCCCAAAAACACACCTCAAAATATAAGGCACTGAACTTCCCACTATCCCCTGTGCTATTGAGTCCTCCTGTATGCCATTGCATGCCATCACCAACTGCGACCCATATCTGAATCGCACCATATCTTGTATGGGAAGTTGTATCCTCCTGTGCACTCACCCTACTAATATCATATGTGCTTGGATCCCATATAGATGTGTCCAGACACGTGCTATGGTTATCTCAACCAATAAGGAGTGCATCCTCATCACTGTAGATCGATCCTGGGAGTAAGTGTCCCAACAAGTTGTCAGTCTTCACAACCTGGTCCATCAATGGAATCTCCAAGAGTGGTGACTCACTCTCCTCATACTGATAGGTATGTGTAAGGTCAACTATCTCCAAGCCATACCTCTCCTCCTAGGTTTGCCGATCCATATGTTCCTTGTGTACAATCCCCACACAAGGCTCCTCTGCCTTATCAGGAATGCCACTGATATCCTCATGTGTCGTGGTTAGCATAGGTGATTGAGAAGATGAAAACTGTGGCTCGCTCCTCATAGGAAACTTATCATCCTCCATACACAACTTCCTGGAATCCATGTCTACACCCATAGGTAGGTCATCCAACCTCCTAATCTCATCATGTCTAAGTGCCAACACATATGAAGCCTCACAAGTGTCACCACTATGCTGAAGTATTGAATCCTCAACATTGACTGACGGGGAAGATGAAGGGCATGCACTATCATCATGTCCATCCAATTGTCCCTCAAATGTGCAAGAGTCACTAGCCTCCGTCTTGGTCATATGGTTGAGCTTGTAGTACATGTCTAACTTTTGTTCCCCAGCTCTGGCAGTGCATTTGGACGATCCGTCAAAAGAAGGTATGGTGAGTTTACCAACTTTCCAGATGAAATCTATGTTATGCCCTTGTTGTTGTTGTTGTCCTTCTCTCTAAGGTTCTTTGGGATGGTTCATGCCCCTAAGTCCACAGTACTCGACCAATGTCATGTCATGATGGAAGTCACGGCCCAACGTTGCATACTCCATCTTGTACTCTGCAATGTCTTCCGCCCGAGTGTGCAACGTCTGTGCTAACGGCTGTTGTGCTGCTTCTGCGGGTGCCCTCTAAAAACTAGGGAACCATGGTCTAGGAATCCTACTCAAAGATGTGTATGTGTGAGTAGGTGTCTGGGGTCTACTGCCTGCCCCCGAGTTCCCCTGTGCTGCATGTGGGGCTTGTGTGCCCGGAATGTCCACCATAGCCAATCTCTCAGCCGCCTGAGCCAAGGACTGAGACATAGTCCGCTGACTAGCTAACATATCACAGATAACTTGGATGAAAGTTGCCTCTGGTTCCATGGGGGCCTTACCAGTGCCCTCTGGCCTCTCATATCTGTCTCCCCACATCCTCTCAGCCTTTTGGGTCACTCGCTGAACTCATCGAATTTAGTCACAGGCTGGCAGGACTAAATCTTTGATACCACTGAAATATCCCTAATCCTGATGATCGAGATATTTGCTACTGATCTATTATTCTGTCTTGCAGATCTGCTACACTGGGGGTTTCTGGATGCGTTTCAGTTGTATGTTTGAGATCTTGATGGTTATTGCATGTGCATGTGGGTTATTGCATGTGCATGTTGCATAGTTATGGTTTAAACAACATATAAAGGATGCATGCAGAAGTAAAGAACATCAACTGCCCAATATCATGTATTATACGGTTCGAGCATGGAAATACAATAGCCTACTGGAAATATAGAATATAAACATCAGCCAGATCTCATGGATCAGTACTGGAATACAATCAAATAACATAAAAATACCCGTGATCAAAAGATGATAGCAGATCTTATGTATGCACGGATAGATCGACGAAAATATGTGATTCCGGCGAAGTACGGTAACCGCTACTAGCTGGAAAACTCGTTCGGAACTTCAGACCGTCGGAATACATTGGAAACTGCTCCAAAAGAAGTGCCCTAGCCTCTAGACTGAAATGGGTGAGTGTTGGATCTCGAATCTGGTCTCGAAGGCACTGGATCTGGACCCCTGGGGGGTTTGTGCACCTCCTGGAGCACTGGATGCGCCCCAAAGGATTCCACCAACAAAATCTGCTACTATATGGCTCAAAACGATCGTCTCGCCAAATAAGGAAATGGGTCGGAAGGATTTGTCCGGATCTGCTCTGAAACTCTGCATGCAACACCAAATGTTTGTTTGGAAGAGTTGTGCCCTAAATGGCTGAATGAGTCGATCTGCAAGATTCCATTGTCAGAATCTGACGATAGATGGCTCAATAGAAGCGCCATGGCTGGATCTCAAATGGGTTGGAAGGACACTGCAATCTGGATACGGGTCTCGTGCATCTCTCCAAACCGTCAAACTGACTTATGCCCTCACTGGCTGAGTTGCACACTCTACAATGGATACTCCTGAAAAGTACGGTGAAATACCTGGATGGTATCTCCGATGGGCTAGGGTGTGTCTCTCAACACCGAAACCAATCAATGGTGGTGGTTTCCTCCATAAATCCACAAAACAGTAAGGTTCGCTCTCCTCCTCCTCTTGGAACTCTCAACATCAAATCATAACAATGCATAATGAATTAGGTTGCTTTACCTTTCCTTTATAGCTTCCCGAAACTCTAATTCGTTGTTGACCTTATCCCTCCAAGTGACTTTTACTTTATTTTATTATTCCTTGATTATATCACTTAATTAATTAATTAATTAACCATTTTGCCTCTAAAAAGTGATGTATCCATCCCGATGGCTTCTCCGGCCACTAAAAGTCACTTCTCATCATCTTATCCTGTAATACTCTTCCTCCCGATTCCAATGAGCTATTACACTAAGAGGTTTCTCCAAGTAATATGCCGATTATGACCTTCTTAGTGAATTTAATTAAGATATGACCCATAACAACTCAAAATTACGAAAATCGTCGGAATGCAACGAAACCAAAGCCCAGCTGTGCAGAATGGATCTTGATGATGAACGATACAAGTCGGACCCAAATAAACCCCTCAATATCTCCTGAACTCTCTGTCACCCCTATCTGGCTACTTGGGCAGGCATAACACTCTGAAATGTTGTAATGTTATAATGTCCCAAAATGGGGACATTACAAGATCATTCACACAAACTTGTTTCATTATCTCAACACCTACTTGTAGGGATGAAGTGCACACTTCTCTTAGGTGCAATATTTCTTGGGCATAGAGAACCCTCTTGTGTGCACTAGGGTTTGTGGTGAAAGGGTGATCTTCTCTTGACTCTATAGCAAAGGATTGTTGGGTTTTTCCCTTGATTGAGAAGGGTTTTCCCATGATAACTTATTGTGTTCTTGTGCATGTTTATTCTTCTTGTGATCTTGGTTACTGCAGTTATTGTATATTGTATTGTTGCATTGTTTACGGTTCAAGTTCATGCTAAATTGAAAAGAAACTACATGTGCATGAGCTAAGCATTAAAATTCAACATGGTATCAGAACAAAGTTCCTGAAGAGCCATTGCACAAGCTATTCCAAGCTAGTTGTCACCTTCTTCCTACAACTGCAAAAAAACGACCCTTACCATTTTCCTTGTCAATCTAGTTTTAGCACTTTCCCTTGGAACACTGGGCCTAATTTTTGCATAGGCAAGTACAGCCTAGTCTTGTGCACCTCCTGCAACTCTCAGATAAAAAATTGAAGGAGTTTTTATTTCCGGCCTTAGGGTTTCTGCAAAACGTTGGAGTATTTTTTTGCAACTTGTTGAGGTTCCTTTGACTCTCTAGGGTTTCTTGTTGGCAGTCATAAGTCCAACAAACCCCCAAAGACCTCGTCTTGAAAAACGCTAGGGTTTCTAGCCTAGATGTTAGGGTTTGTGAAGAATCTGTAGGCCATGAGGAACACAACTTTGGTGGAAGATAGGCTTGATGGAACAAACAACTTCAGCTCCTGGAAGTCAAGATTACACATCACTCTGGAAGAGGATGACCTATTGAAATTGATAGAAAATACTCTACCAGCAACAACAACCAATGAAAAGAAGGTTGAATGGAAGACAGAAGATGTCAAAGCTAGGAAGATAATCATCTATTCAGTAAGAGATCATCTACTACCTCACATCTCTACCCTAAAGACAACTTATGAAATGTATGATGCATTGAAGAAGATGTTTGAGACTAACAACACAAACATAGCTCTTACATTGAAACACCAACTTCAAAATATCAAGATGACGAAAGATGACACCATTGCTACCTTCTTCATGGAGATTTCAGTCACTAGAGAAACCATAACAAACAAAGAACTTGTCATGATTACTCTCAATGCTCTTCCAAGACATTGGTAACCATTCCTTCAAAGTATCAGTGGAAGAGCATATTTACCCAAGTTTGATTGTTTATGGACATACTACACTCAGGAGGAAACCAAACTTATAGCCAGAGGAGTGCAAGATTCCCATCATGATGAAAATCAAGCCCTTGCTTCTCATGCAAAGAGTGGTAGAAGAAATAAAAGAAGTTTCGGCAAAGCATTCAAAGACAAGAAAACTTCAGCAACTTCAGGTCATGAACATAGAAAAGGTGTTACAAAGATTCAATGTTTCAGATGTGATAAGTATGGACACATTGCGAGACATTGTCCTACTAGGAAGAAAGGAAGACAACATGCATCCACTGTCAATGTTGATTCAAAACCACATCAGAGAGATGAAGACACAAAAGATGAAGCATTCTTCTTCATATTAGCACTCTCAGGTACAGTTCCTACTGATAGTGATATTTGGTTGATTGACAATGGTGCTTCCAGACACATGATTGGATATAGAGAACATCTTACAGACCTTGTAGAGAAAGAGTCCCGTCTGCATGTTGTACTTGGTGATAATGCCAGATATACTGTGAAGGGAGTTGGAACTTCTTCTTTCCAACTAGATTCTGACTTACCACTACAATTAAGTGAGGCACTATATGTATCTGGGATGAAAAGGAACCTTGTCTCTGTTTCTGCCTTAGAGGATAAAGGCTACAAGGTTACTTTCTCTGAAGGAAAATTTCTTGCATGGCACAAGAACTTACACATGGATTATGCCTGAGTGATTTGTGTTCGAGAAAACAGTTTATACAAATTGACTATCCAACTAGTCCAGGCCCTGTTACATGATACTATTAGCTTGAGCAAGCTATGGCATAGGAGACTTGCTCATTTACATTATAGAGCCCTTCCCGCTATGGGTAAGATGGTAACAGGTCTTCCAAAGATACATATTGAGCATGATGGTGTTTGCAAAGGTTGCGCTCTTGGCAAGAATGTCAAGGGGTCCTTTTCGAGCAGTGACAGTAGATCCAAGGGGATCTTGGACTTGATACATACAGATGTTTGTGGACCCATGACCGTTTCTTCCTTGAACGGATATTTGTAATACATGCTCTTCATCGATGATCACTCTCGAAAGACGTGGATTTACTTCTTGAAGACCAAAGATGGAGTCCTTGCGAGATTTCAAGAGTTTAGAGCTCAAGTTGAGAACCTGACCAAGAGGAAGATCAAGGTGTTGAGATAAGATAATGGAGGAGAGTACACCTCTAGGGATTTCAGTTATTTCTGTATTGAGACATGGACCAAGAGGGAGTACATCGTTCCTTATAACTCTCAACAAAATGGGGTTGCAAAGAGGAAGAACATATCCATTGTCAAGGAAACCAAAGCGATGATACATGATTAGAATTTACCTATGATTATGTGGGCAGAGGCATCCATGAAAGCTATGTACGTTCAAAACACGAGTCCTCATAAGATTTTGAAGAACATGACTCCCGAAGAAGCTTTCACTGGAGTGAAGCCTGAGGTTGGACACTTCGGGATATTTGAATGTCCAGTATACTTTCATGTACCCAAGGAAAAGAGGACCAAGCTGGACCCTTAAGGAAAAAAGGGTACATTTGTGGGGTACAATGAATCTTCGAAGGAATATCGGATCTACATCCCTAGTCAGAGAGAAATCGAAGTTAGCAGAGATGTCACCTTTGAGAAAGAGATAGCCTTTCGAAGATCCAAAGAATCTTAGATGGAGATTGACAGCGAGAAGAAAGAAGAGACAATACCTTCTCCCCCTTCAACAGTTCAGAGGGAGACAATTTTTGATCCAATTGATCCAGTTGATGTTCCCAGAGACATTACAGTAGGCCAGAAGAGGCTTGCATGGGCTCGAAAAACTCTGCAGAAGGCAGAGGTAGAGGTACATGCAACTCCTCGTGGTACATTCCGATAGAGAAAAAACCACAAAAATTTTCAAGCTATATTTCACCTATGAGCCACATCATTGATATTGAGCATTCTTGTCATGGAGAAGCAGCAGGTTAGCAGGTTTGGCAAGATGCCATGACCAAAGAGTATCAGTGCATCATGAAGAATGATGTGTGGTATATTGTTTCGAGACCATAAGGGAAGTATGTAGTGACTTCCAAGTGGATCTATAAGATCAAACATGCAACTGATGGAAGTGTCGAGAAGTACAAAGCGAGATTTATGGCTAGAGAATTCTCTCAGGTGGAGGGAATAGATTATGAGGAAACATTTGCTCCTGTTTCCTGATACACTTCCATCCGTACGATTATTTCCTTTGCCGCATCCATGGGTTGGAGACTACATCAGATGGATGTGAAGACATCATTTCTCAATGGAGAAATTGAGGAAGAAGTTTACATCGAGCAACCAGATGGATTCCTGACACATGAGAATGAGTCTCATGTATGCAGGTTGAAGAAAGCCTGTATGGACTAAAGCAGGCACCTCGTGCTTGGTATGAGAAGATTGATAGATACTTGATGAGTTTGGGCTTCAACAAGAGTGTCATTGATCCCAACCTATATTACAACGTTGATCCCAACCTATATTACAACATTGTTGGTGATGAGTACCTGATTTTGGTCCTATATGTTGATGACTTATTCCTCACCGATTCAGAAAGCCTTATTATTGAATGCAAGCGTGCATTGGCTTTTGAATTCGATATGAAGGACCTTGGTATGATGCACCACTTCTTGGGACTAGAAGTATGGCAGAGGACTGATGATATTTTTCTAAGTCAAGGAAAATACACAGTGGAGATATTGAAGAAATTCGTGATGACAGACTACAAGTCCATGCCTACACCGATGGTGATGAATCTGAAGAAAATAAACGAGGCTTCTTCTGATTCAAGCGAGATTGATCCACATCTTTACAAACAACTGATTGGATCATTGATGTATCTAGTTAACACCAGACCTGATATATGTTATGTAGTGAGTGTACTCAATGAGTTTATGAGTCAGCCGAGATAGACACACTGGATAGCGGCAAAGCATGTGTTGAGATATTTATGAGGCACAATTGGTTATGGCCTGAGATATGCCTCTGGTGTAGACATGGGATTGCAGGGATATGTCGATGCAGATTGGGCAGGGAGCGTAGTGGACCGGAAGAGCACCTCTGGTTGTTGTTTTACTTTGGGATCTGCCATGGTTTCTTGGTGCAGCAAGAAACAAACTTATGTGGCTTTGAGTACCGTAGAAGCAGAGTACATTGCATTATGTGTGGCAATCTACGAAGAAGTGTGGCTTCACAAGCTCCTTGCAGACTTATTTGAACATGAGATGGATTCCACCGTTATCCATTACGATAGCCAGAGCTGTGTGAAGCATTAAGAGAATCATGTGTTTCACAATAAATCGAAACACATCGAGATCAAATACCATTACATCAGAGATATGGTGCAGAGGAAAGCGGTACATGTGCAGTACCTTTCTACACGAGCAAGTTGCAGATGTCTTCACCAAACCGTTGCCAGGACGAAGTTCGAGTACTTCTGTGAGAGACTTGGCCTGGTGGAGAATGCCTCCCTAGTTGAGACGATCTGTGAGAAAGCCCATATGATGGGTGTACTATACTCCTCTGGACCGAGTTGAGATGACGTGTGTGGTCTCTTGTCGTGCTCCTTTGTACTAAGTTGAGATGACTTGAGATGGTCTCCTGTCGAACTCCTATGGACTTAGTTGAGTCAACTTGAGATGGCTCTCCCGATGGTACACCTATGGAGTTAGTTGAGTTGATATGTTGAGAGTGACGTCCATGTGACTAAGCACAAGTGGACATGTCCCTAGTGGCTGAGCACTAGAGGATGTGAGAGATCCTTGCTATATTTTCTAAGAGTAAGATTTATTATGTAACCCTAATTTGTATTGTGAAGGGTACACGTCGGCCCCACCATGTAAAGATAATTAATATTGTGTAAAGATTAATTATATTATTGAGTTATAGAAGTCTGCCCTATTGTGCCAATAAACACATCCATTTGATGTGCTAAGTCTTGTATAAATAAGAGTTAGATCCCCATTGTGGATCACTCACACTCACACTTGTTTCATTATCTCAACGCCTACTTATAGGGCTTAAGTGCACACTTCTCTTAGGCGCAATCTTTCTTGGTCATAGAGCACCCTCCTATGTGCACTAGGGTTTGTGGTGAAAGGGTGATCTTCTCTTGACTCTATAGCAAAGGATTGTTGGCTTTTTCCCTTGATTTAGAAGGGTTTTCCCAGGATAACTTCTTGTGTTCTTGGGCATGGTTATTCTTCTTGTGATCTTGGTTACTGTAGCTATTGTATATTGTATTGTTGCATTGTTTATGGTTCAAGTTCATGCTAAATTGAAAAGAAACTACATGTGCATGAGCTAAGCATTAAAATTCAACACAAATTCAATCCAAAATTTCAGCACTGCCTCAAACCTCCTACTTTTACATGGATGTTTTGGAAGCACAATTTCAAATAAAAATAGCTCAAATCTAAATCCAAACAAATTGCATCATGATCTAGGTGAGAACAATTTGATTGAATTCGAAATTTAATTTTATTGTTTTTTATTGACTTTGATATTTTTTATTTGAATGCTTCCATTGAACACAAGCAAGCAACAATGTACAACATGGAGTAACTATTCCACCAAAGTCACTTAGAACTTGCCCTTGGCTCCAAGGGCATTAAACTACTTGCTTGCAACTGGCTCATGATGGATGGACCTAGCCCTCGGGGGTTTGAACCTTGATGGAGGGAAAAACACCATCCCTACTTTACCGAGCAACAAAACCCTTATCCCCCTTAAACATATTTTGAATGTTGATGCACACTTTCACATCACTTTGGATTCATGCAGAAAAGTAGGTTATCAGAGTAGCACAGTAGATATAGGAACATATCTACACTTAAGTGCTACATTTTCAAGGGATAGGAGTTCATGTTTCTTTAGGCAGAGATGTGAAGAAAAAAAGTAGAAGCATCTGAAACATTTGACTACTCAATCTACAATTCAAAGGACTCATACAGACAAAGATGAAATGCATTTGGACATCGACTAATATATCTTTGTATTATGCAATTCATTCAAACTATGCCAAAATTCAGATATTTGGAAATCACAAGCAAAATACAAAATATGCAAGCAACACTATATCCCACGACTCTAAATGCAAGAACTTGCATGATGATATATTTTGTCAAATATTGAACTTGAATCAGGTTATACCATAATCATACTGGTTGGGTTTGTCCATTCCATACACTGATTTCTAGAAAGCGGATTCAATGCACCGTTGCCACATTCAGAGATACATTCAACGATCTACATTGTGCTACGCAAATCAGAAATGAAAAGAAGATGGTGATACAGATGTCCCATCACCATAAATCACTAAAACAATGCGCCCGAGCTGTACAGTAAGGAAGTAGTTACCAGTAAAGTGCTAATAACGTCTCAAATTTAATTAATCACCATTTGCATCTATTGTATTCTCCTTTCCAACTTAATGCACTAGTTTATGTTGATACAAACTGTGTTATTAATTCAATAGGTTTAGAACATATGGAACAAAATACAGCTTATTATTCCAGCAATTAAGTTCAACCTACTGAAGAAATCATAGGCAAATAGACACTCAATCAGTAGAAGGACTTGGTGGCAATTCAAGGGGCCTGCAATCTTTGCAATGATAAAATGATGTTCAAGCTTAATCACACTCTTCATAAACACCTATTCATGGAGAAATTGTTTTTTATTTATGAAAAGAGCGAACTTTTAAGAAAATAGGCTTTTGATTAAGACCAGCAGGGAGCTGAAACAATTGTACTAGAGGGTTTGCCTCGTCTCTGTAAGAGTAAATTTAAATGCATTACATTTCTTATTGATATTCACAGAAGAAAGGTTATGACCTCCTGAGGCCTGAACAGTTCTCACTATCCATCTAAAAACATTTTGCAAAGTTCAACAATGAATACATGATCTGGTACTGATTTTACATTCCCCATTAATAGCTTCAAAGATAGATGTGACTTTGAAGAAGCCAATAGATTGACAGTTCTATTATCTGTTATGAAAGGAGTTGTAGCTGTTCGGAAATGTACAACTTATGTATGATAGCAGATGATCGGGCAATACCTGGGGCTAACTACAGAACTGAACATGGCATACCGAAGTGACATTTATATGGATAAAAAAGGAAATGGGAGATGCCATGTGCCCCGATATCTGTGTTATAAATACTACTTTCTTCAATCATACAAACATGTTGCAATCATGTATTCCCTTCAAGTAAAAGTTGGATACAAGGAAAACATCTTATTTTTATTCTCATTTAATCGTCTGTGAGACTATAGGCAACTGCAGTTCTACAAGGTGCATACACAAGAAATGAGTGGGGCCGCTCATCAAACCATCCCTCCTGCATGAAACACAGCATGACCACCAAAAGTTTAGATAACTTAAGAAGGGACTATGGTGAACTGAAAAAAGACACATAAAGATTAAAGATCTTAACCAAAAAAAATGAAATTTAGAGTGAAACTATGAATGGGCGGAAAACAAATACACTGAGACACTGAATGTATCAACTGTCATTTCTGAAATCCTAGATAATCTAACAGATGTAAGATGAAAATACTTCCAAGAATAGTTACAGATATTCATGAAACATCATAGTTTTGTTCCTGAATGATCAGTATAAATGAAGACTGCAAAATGTGAATTCAAAACACTGCATTTAAAATACAAGTTCTTCTACAAACAAGACACAAACCATAACAAGTATTTTCTATGCAAAATTCAGAATGACAGATCTGAAAATTAGAATCTCTTTTAACTTAATGTCATAGACACATTCTGTCCGATCAAAAATTAATTTCAACTGAACCACTAACCATGCAACATAACACTAATACTGGTATAATTTAAAATCCTCAAATAAATAAAATAGAGTTCCCTTAGAGTGATTAGGCTAGGAGTGATTATGCTAGGAATTGAAGGATGATGTTTAAAAAAGGTAGAAAATGTTGGGACTTTGACAGTGTGAATCAGAATTGAAACTATGCCCAAAACTTAATTAATATGATTATACTTGGAACTCAGCCATAAGATGTGATAACTTGAGAAGATTCAACATTCTATCATCATTAAGTTTTGTTGATTGAAACCTGTATCTACTGAAAAAGTCTAATTTATAATCAAGGGAGATGGAGGAATGGCTTTTGTAGATGCTCAAATGTAGAAAGATTTAGAATAATGTGGACATTAGTTTATGACTGGAAAAATCATTGTTTACAAGGCAGAGGCCAGACACCAATTTTTGTTAGACATTGCACAAACATGCAATGCCCGTTTTGATTGAGTGAGTCATTTATTTTCCTATTCTAGACCCTTGCTTAGGTTTGGATGACTTATCTAGATTCTAGACTTTAATTAGCAAATGTAAAATCTTCATGCATAGCCAATTAATCTTACTCACCATATGTGATTTAAAGATATTGTTAAATGACTGTTAGATGCACTAGCTTTCCAAATTTGAGATTGGTTCTCTACGCAAATATTTGATCTAAAGATAAAAAATGAGATCATTCTACAAATGATTTCTTCCATGACCTATTTAACTACCATGGTTCTAAGAATCTACCATGGTCCACTTCTTTGCCTGCAGCTGTCCTGGGTTAAACAA
>ML801702.1:446889-460727 GCA_009831015.1 Picea engelmannii | reverse complement strand
ATTGATATATACTTTTAACAAAAATTGTTTTAAATTCTTTTTTTTTTCAATAATTAATATGATTTTCTTTTCTTTTTTTTTCAATACACTAATTAATATGATTTGATTGATATATACTTTTAACAAAAATTGTTTTTAAATTCCTCTTCAATTATTATGATTTGATTGATATATACTTTTAACAAAAATTGTTTTAAATTCTTTTTTTTTTTTTAATGATTAATATGATTTGATTTCCTTTTTCTTTTTTCAATACAATAATTAATATGATTTAATGATTAATATGATTGGATTTCTATAATGTTTTATATAGATAAAGATTTATATAAAAAGATATATAATTAATATGATTTGATTGCTATAATGTTTATATAGATAAAGATTTATATAAAAAATATATGATAGAGGATAAACAAGATGTTACAATGTCTTCAATAAAATGCACTACCTAACTACCTACCTTCTTTACTTGTAATCATTTCATTCAATACCATTATATATTTTAAATTATTCATTTTCTATTTTCTAATTTTCTATTTAATTTTTTTGTAAATTTGGATTACTTTTTTATTTTAAATTATTTTTTTCTAATTTTTTATTTATTTATTTTTGTAAATTTGGATTACTTTTTTAATTAAAATAATTGATTAATACATTTATAAAACTTTTTAATTCATAATTTTGTAAATTTAGATTTTTTTTTAATTAAAATAATTGATTAATACATTTATAAAGCTTTTTAATTCATAATTCATAATTGGAATGATTTATCATAACTTCTATTTTAATGAATTAAGACATCACAATATATAATTACACAAATATTAAATTCTAAAGATTAGAGTCAAGATACACAAATATTAAATTCTAAAGATTAGAGTTGAAGAAAAAACCTGAATTTCTAGCAACTATAAATATAGATATAGTGACAAATAATAGTGGAGATTGTTTTTTAATTCATAATTTTTTTGTTTCATAATTGGAATGATTTATCATACCTTCTATTTTAATGAATTAAAAATTCACAATATATAATTACACAAATATTAAATTCTAAAGATTAGAGTCAAGTGTACAATTTCTATATTAAAGAAAAACCCTGAATTTCTAGCAACTATGAATATAGATATAGTGACAAATAATAGTGGAGATTTCTAATAATAGTGAAGATTTCTAGTCACTATAAATATAGATATAGCCACAAATAATGGTGGAGTTGGGTACATGTTGTGTTTTATATTATATTTTAAGAATTCTCGGAATTTTTATAGATTGTATCTATTAAATGATAGGAGATATCTATTAAATGATAGGAGATTTCTAGTCACTATAAATGTAGATATAGTCACAAATAAAGGTGGAGTTGGGTACTTCTTGTGTTTTATATTATATTTTAAGAATTTTGGGAATTTTTATAGATTGTATTGTTAAATGATAGAATTTGTAGAAGAGACCATGAGATTGTTATTTATCAACCCATGTCTTAAGAGGTTAGACATGGAGGATTGTAAACACGTTGTACTCCGTTGGCATTAGGTATGAAGCTTGGTTCAGGAGATCAGTTTATTATATAGAAGAAGGTCCCAAAGTGTCCTATATTATATAGAAGAAGGTCCCAAAGTGTCCTACCCATACCTAGCCTTGTTTTGGTCCTTGGTGGGTAGCCTAGTGTTAATACGTAGATAATAGACTCGACCCATTTAAATAAATAAAGTGATCAGACATTCCCTTTAACGTGTCTCATGTTTCTGGGTTTACAGAAGACCATAGGGAATCCCATTAGAGGGTAGTAGAGAGAATACTTTGCTATGTGAGGGCTACCTATGACATGGGAGTCTTTTATGCGAGGGGGAGAAATCCTACATTGGTGGGATATTCAAATTTAGATTGGGTCATAGATGCTAGTGATCAGAGATCCACTTCTAGGTATGTGTTCACCAATCAGAATAGGCAAAATTCTGGGTCCAATTGCATCGTCGAGCAAGAGGCAAACAACGGTGTCCCTATCTTCTGCAGAGGCCAAGTACCGGAGCATGGTGGAGGCTGGAAAGGGGATCATGTGGATTAGGCAGTTGTTGTAGGAGCTCGAGGCCTATGGGATTCCCCCATCCGCCTTTTTCTATCACGAAAGGTAAGAAACTCATTTCCAAGCGAAAAGAGTAACTCCTTGATTGTGAGAACGATGTGGATCAATCTATTGGAGAACTATCTTCCTATAGAACCAATCGATGTCCTAGTCCTAACCGCTCAAGAGCTTTGGTTCCAAGAAGAGAGGGTGGTATCGTTTTCTATTCCCAAGAGGATTTATCGATCTGCCTCCCATCCCAATATCCATGCTCGATCGACTTCCTCTCCTTTATTCATCCGATTGGTCGAGGCCCCTCTCTCATCTTGTTGGTTACCCAAGCAATTATGTGGGAGAAGTTTCGTAAGATGCTTCTACTGTGAGTGAAGGGCATTGACATTACGTAAGTTACAGAAAAGAGAGAAGAGCATGTCCTACCACTAATATACATTATTTCTAGTGATCAAGACTTTGAATTCTTCCGAGACCCATGTGAAGAAAAAAGGGGATCCTACTCTTAGAATAGGCTTTGGGAGAGAGAGAGAGCACAACATCTCAAGCTCTCTACTTACAATCAATCGATAAGTCAAGTCTATTACAAATCTGAAATCAAGGTAGCATCCTCGTAATGAATAGAGTGGACACAGAGTAGAGACGTCGGACCGCCCATCCTTGTCGTTTTTTCTTATTCAGTGATCTATATGAAGAATACCTCCCTCCTACAGTAGAAGTTACGGTTCGATACGCATCCTTCCACCCACCCGCTAGTTCCCAGTTTGCTAGATATGCCTACTGTACTGGACAGAATAACTGGGTGGCCATTCAATCGGGGAGTTTACGCCTTCCATTTGGGAGCACTCTCTATTAATTACTTACTCAAGGTTTGTTTCAATGAGAAGAACCTATGAAAATATTCAATTCAGTAGAGATGTTTCATTAAGAAATGAATGAAAGGGTAGCTCTCTACTTCTTTTGTTCAACGCATTAGGCGATACATACTTCTTGAGTGCTTAATGCCCCAATCCATCCTCCTTCGTCCATATATTCTCAATATTGTACACTCAGAACGTAAGTCAAGTTAGCAATGCCTATAAAGGTCATTACTAATGGTACTAAGCCTAATGCACAGTGAATTTTGTATAGTTTTCCTCTACCCATCTCTGGAAGTCAATCTCCAACATATTGAGAATACTCCATTTCCATGCCCCAAAGGCCCAACACCTCTAATACCCAAATCCTGTAGGGGTTTAAAAGTAGTTTAAAAACTACCTATCCAAATTTGTTGCCATTGACAAAGGACATGTAATATAGATACTTTCCAATCTATCTCAAAATCCGGATTTCATATTATTTGAATTACATAAATAATCATCCGAAACAGAATCAACCTTTAGCTTGACCTACTGTAGGTTGGATGCTCTCTTTCCTATTCGGACCATCGAGTTAATGTAGCTATTTCATGGTCTAAGGAGGAGATGCCTTTGATCAATGATCCATTCAGGATTCCAAGTAATTGTGATCATGGTATGTGGTCTATGACATATGGGGTACCCAAATCGATAAATAGATGTACCTAGTTCTCCATATATTCGTTGAATAAGGATCCTGACATCGCAATAATTTTTGTATGCATCACATGAATTTTTCAATAAGAGTAAAGGTCCACCGGAATATGTCAAATCCAATTGGAACACCCGGATTGACTTATGTATCCTAGTCACTCTATTAGGAACTCAACTTAGAGCTACTGCTATGATCTTCGTTGCTATCTCTCATCGTTTTTATCTAGTACCTCGCTTTGCTACTTCATAGACAATATTGCTTACTTTGGTCCCGCACTACCCCTAGGAAATCTGGGTGTGAGCAAGAGTTTCTCTGGTTGAACAGCTTGAATCACTGCTTCACTCAAAAATATAAACGATTTGCAAACTAGTGAAGCATTACGCCTAAGACCCCAAGTCCCTAAGTCTGAAGGGGGATATTAGGACCTATTTGTTTTTAACCCCTGCCTTGCTTTCAAGTAAACCCTCCATCGTTGTCTCATAGGTGAGGTATAGATATCTAAGTGTCCCTACTTTCCCTAACCCTCTCACCTAACCTAGCTACCTACATGACTTATGATGCAAGCAAGCGTGCCTTGGAGAAGTCGGGCACTACAGAACGTTCCTTGCTTTGAAGTCTTGCTGGAGTTAAGTGCCAAAGACTGAGGTAAGTCATCTTGTTTTTTAGGTGGAATGAGCGCACACTACCCAAGGCGTGCCCACACGTTCAAGAGGGCTGAAGTAGCAAGGAGAGTCACTCTTTAAAAGTGACTAAGTCTGTGCAGTAGTGAAAGAAGGAACATATCATTCCACTTATACTTTACGGTGGTAATAACTCCTTTATGTTTCAGGCTTGCATAGACTGAGTGGATTCTAGTTGAAGACCTTCCTTTGATGTTGTCCTAGAAGATATCATGTCAAAGTGCGACAGTGGTAGAGTTGTAGTGGGAACTTTGGGTGAAGGAAGAATTCTTAGAGACGAAGACTCAATCTGACAAATTGAAGCAACAAAGGATCGATTCTTGGAGTTGCAGGGTTTGCCTTGTTAAATGACTAAGAGCTCTTCAAAAGTACCATCACATTGAGAGTTGCAAACCATGTGTTGGATTGCAACCTGGAGAAGTCATTACATATGCAAAAGAACAGTGAATTGGAGGAGGAGGCCAGATTGTGACTTTTAGACAGTTGGTCAGGGAAGCCTTGGATGCTATATATAATTATCTCAGGCTAGGTGCGGCTCGGCAAAACCAATTAGAACGGTGTGTGCAGTCGGCGAAACCAGTGATCATAAATGCTATAAAACAAAATCAATTTGACAAGACCGGATTATGACCTTTGTATTTTGTAGCTTAACTACTTAAAACGATGGATTCGGGTGGGCGGGATGTCTACTATTCTTTGGTCCATTAGCGTACCTAGCCTTCACTGGCATTCAAGTTGTTCCAATGCTGACATGATATAAATGGGTGGGTGGACCTTTCGCTTATAACCCTGGCGGGTGGGAGTACTGGATCTTATGAATATTCAGCGCAAAGAATGGCTTTCTTTCGAAGCGCAGCTATTGAGAACGATTAGCTTAGGCATGGTAAAAAAACTTTACCAAACCAAAATTGAAGTCCCTCTCCCTCCCGATGGTTGGTCGAGTGCTAGAAAAAGAAGTAATTTCTTTTGGGCTTGTATCCTCTTTCTGGGTTCACTAGGATTTTTCCTTATTTTTGTGAGAACCTGATACCCTTACTGTCATCTCAGGAAATACTCTTTACTCTTTGTTCCACAAAGGAATTGTAATGTGTTTTTATGGTATTGCAGGTCTGTTCATTAGCTCTTATCTGTGGTGCACAATTTTGTTCGATATAGATTGTGGCTACATAAAAGAAAAAATGGAAATTCAAGAAGGTTTTTCCCCTCGTCGTGTTCTTTATTTCTATATATGGAAATGAAGGGCCGACAAGACCTACGCACCACCTAAGAATGAATTCCGGTGCGAGATACAATCGATCCAGAACCAATTGACCAAATTGATACCGTTCCCATTCGACCTAGTAGAAAGCATTACGAATCCCTACTGAGTGGCTGTAGGACTAATTATATTCTCCACTGTGTGAATGACGTACTCGCGAGGTGTGGCCAGCGCTTTTTGCTTATTTGCCTTCCTGTTGGTGATTTCAGTGTTTTATATCGATCCAATGTAATGGTGTTCGTGATTATCGTTATGCAAAGGTAGTTATGCAGCAGCTAGGAGTTTTCGATCTTTATGGAGTAAAAGATGCGGTCATTGCCCTTTCCATTCGATTGTGTGCGCCCTTTAACTCACAAGTCTGGAGGCACCAATTGTCCCATTTGATCCACCAGTTGCATAATTCATACCCAATTCCAAACCAGTTGACTTACACTGTCTCGCGTCGCATTCCTTTCGGTTCGAGATAGAAACCCAGCAACATTCTAAGATCGAGTTGCCACCCACAACGGAATATACAGAGGCAAAGGCGGGAGCATGGGCTCTGGCTTATGTAAACCCAAAATGATGAATGGGATTGTAGCACTCTACTCGCCAATGCATAAGGAAATGAATAAAAGTTAGAATGGTTCGCTCTGCCGGATGCATCGGAGCCCGTGTAACGAGCGAGCTCTTTACCCTCACAGACGCAAAATGCCATCCCAGATTTCTATTGTTGCGTAGCAAAAGAAGCCTGCTCATGTTGCTCCGGCGGCGCTTCCTCGCCCTCTCTCCGCTCTGGACAGGAGCGCTGATGGACACGGGGAGGGAGCAGGCTAAGCGTGTAGTTTAAATATACATACTATAATCCCAGACATGGGATCATATACTCCAGACATAACAGAACAGTATCATTTTAGGTATTAGGAGTGGGCTAAATTTTTGGTCAATCCAAAATCCTGATCAATTTTTTGGTTGGATTAAAATATAACGGTATCATTTTAGGAGTGTGCTAAATTTTTGGTCAATCCAAAATCCTGATCAATTTTCTGGTTGGATTAAAATGGTTTTCTGGTTGGTTTAAAATGACAAAACTCGAGGTAAGGTTCTAAAATACATGGAATTTTGATTCATGCAAAACTCTGACTACCCTGAAAATCTGATCTGAACTGATCCATTTCTTTTAAAAGGGTCTGTTTGCTCCCCAGTTAGCCTACTCGAATCAGCACGGGCAGATGATCTTAAGAATATAATACTAAGGATCTGGTGATCTAGTGGGACCTGCCACCATCTGCTCTGCCCAATAAAGAGCAGATGATAAAACAGACTTATATACGTACTATCTTGTCCTCGCGGTTTTCCTAAATAAGTGATTCGCGGTTTGAAAGTTATAGGCCTCGAAAGTTTTGGGCTTGTACAGTGTATAAGCAACACTCATTGAACTACTTCTGTTCAGTTGATTTGCTCTACTATTGTCTTGATCTGACACTGCTCCACTGAAACAACTCAAATCTAGTATCATAACTTATGTTATCTGCTGCTGCCCATTCTGCTTCCTATAGCAGAAGAGATCTAAGGCTTAGGTTTATTTTGGAATGACTAGGCTTGGATGTGTCGTGACTGTAGGCTCTCTGAAATACTAATCCCCAGACATAAATAGTCCACACTATACTTATAAGGACAAGTCAAACTAAGACCAATAAATATCCTAACTGAACGAATTCTAGCTTCTCCTGGAGGAGTTTTCGATGCAAAATTCGTATGATACAGATGGAAGAGTCATACAATATTCGCTCGTCCGTCCAGCGCAACGGGCGCCAACATCTTCGAGGGGAAGGGATACCGGGGAAGGGATAACGGGAAAGGAAGCAAGCCGGAGAGCAGGGTGGTTATAATCACCCCGAGCGGGGTATGAGTCATTCGATCACTACTTTATGAAATAACGATTTACAAAATGAGAACTACTACCTCATCTACCTCTTTAGTATGAAATAAAATGTTCTAAGTTCCATCTGGATCACCTAATTCTATTCGCTCAGGGAGGTAGATCAAGCAAGGTTGAATTCGTCAAGATAAGGCGAAAAAGAAATCATGATCGACGAAATGGGAGCAATAATGAGCTGCCGACGAAGCTATTGGTTCTGGCACATGAAGGGATACCGCGGACACTGGATATGAATATGGCTTAGATGCTTATGGATAAATGGATTAAACTCCAACTTGATTTTTGTATCAATATCAATCTGAAGCTAAAGGATCTTTAAGGAGTACTAAAGATCAATTGATTCTTCTATTGCTCTTGCCTTTGTTTCCTTTGCTATTGGGTATCGAATTGCTCGCTATGGTGAGGGGTCAATGAGGTAAACTTAATAGCAAGCTTCCGTTAGGGATCGGAGATCTGCCTCTAAGCCTCATTCGAGTGGGTGCACCAACCAAAATCAATCGAATCAATCATGACTGACATATCGATCATAGTTAGTTTTGACTCCACGAGCATGCGGTAGATCAGGACATGCTTTGCACCGAAATAGCTACCATGTAAAGGCTGGAGGTATGCCTGCAGATTCGATCGATCCAGCTCTTTAGCATTTCGGGGATTGTAGAGAAGCAGCATTGAAAACACAGTTGTAGCACCGGAACTGCAATGATGACCAACATGTAGGTTAGACTAATGATCAGGGGATGGACAACTGTGATCATAGGTTACTCTTGATTTGATCCCTCCACACGAAATTCCACTCTCCCCTATCTCACTCAAGTGAAATGGTCAAGAAAGCACCCCTCCCTTGCTTTGGCAACTTTCACTTTCCACCCTTTTCACCGCCTATGTGCCCTTTACACCCATTCATTCTGAATAACACTTGCCCTCCCCACCCCGTCTTACCACGGCTGCTGGCACGGAGTTATCCAAGGCTTCTTCCTCGATTCATGTTATGATCGAAACTCGACCAAAAGAGCTTGACAAGCGACAATGCCCTTCTTCACCCACGCGATATTGTTGGATCAGGCGTGAGCCCATTGTCCAATATTCCCCACTGTTGCCCCGCGAGGGAGTCTGGGCCATGTCTCAGTCCCAGTGTGGTTGCTCATCCGAAAAGACCAGCTAAGCATCATTTGCTTGGTCATCCTTTACCTAACCAACTACCCGATACTATGCGGGCTCATTGAATAGCGTGAATTAGCTTGCTTTATGAATTATTTAGGATTTGGAGTGAATTGTTCGACAGATTCCCACGTGTTACGCACCCGTTCGCCACTATGCTTGTTGTGCCCCATGCACGGCGCACCACTTGCATATCATTTGAGTGAGTGAGCACATGCTAGGAGGGGGGCATTCCGCTTGCCCTTCTGCCCCCATGTGGATGGATGGGGAAGCAAGCCACATTCAACTTGCATGTGTTAAGCATATATCTAGAGCTCGTTCTGAGCCAGGATCAAACTCTTGTTTTTGAGTATGTTGTTATTTTGAGCATAAAACGCCCTTTCGAATGCTTCAAATGCAGTTCTTTTAGTGATGAATTATATATGTAATTATGCTCTCGAATAATTTCTCAATTTGTTCCAATCATGAATTATATGTGTCATACTAGGCCCCCCCACCCAATAAGTAACTCAAGGTCGAAGGTTGAAAGCTCACATCATCCTATCAGTCAGGGTGGGTCTGCACAACCAAAAACAAACAGAGGAGATGGAGTTGGTACCGTTCGTATATTTGTTGACCCATCGATCAGATTTCATTAACCGCTGGGTAGGATAGATAGACATAATTTCCTATACGCAGGGCAAAACAAAGAATGTGAAAACATATAATGCAAAAGACAAATTGCTCGTCTCGTCTGCCGCATCACCCACCTAGTGATAGGAATCAAGTATACCCCTCTCGTCATAGCCACCTGGGTTGGGCAAATGAAGGATCTGGTGGGACCTACCGCTCCCTCCTGCCAACGGTATATCATAACTTACAAAGGCAGAGCTTTGATAATGGCTCTGCCTTTGTAAGTTCTCCATCACGATCCACCGCCACCTTCTATGCCTCTAACTATGTTGGTTCTATTGATGTTTGGACAATATCGGGAAGACATTCTCTAAAGATAATAATCAATAAGTAAATGATAATAATAAATAGTTATTGATTATTCAAGGGACACATCCTTTCATGGATGGTCACCTTATGTTCTTATTGTGATAACATATTGAATATCGGTCATATCTCATTTGAAGAAAAACAACATGGTATCAGAGCAGGACTGGGCCTCACTCTCTCATAGGAGGGCCTAGGTAAATAGCCCAGGTAAATGGAAGAAAATAAAACTCTATAATAAAAGGCCGGGTGAATTTTGTTTCCAATGGCACTGCCAGCGAGTGCAATGGCATCCCGTCATTGATACAACACCACTTGGAAATCAAGAGCCAACACAGAATTTCCAGAGCAACAGAGACATGCCATTTGAAGTAACTGTCATCATATTGTTCATCTACGATGCTGAGAAATCCTTCATTGTTATTATCTTCTTAGATGCCTCATAGAAGAAGGAATTCCTCGTGAAAATAGATAATGTAAGGACTGGTTCCGAGAGGATAACGTTCTGTGAGTGCCTGGACAGATGTTGTGGGCTGTATGTTGAGATAGTATTCCAGGTCTACCAGAGATTGGCACTAAATAGTCTATCATGATATTGCAGTTCTTCCATCTCTTATTTATAATGTGCATTTTAACTGTCAATATAATACAGTCGCACACCTCGGGTAGGTCTGATATCCTCTGGGAATACTCAATCGACCTCCAAAATGGAGTATACACATGACCCGCCTGTACTTCCTGGTTTGTTTAGCGTCTGGGCAACTTTCTTCTTGGCATGCAATAGGGTCTCCCTGGGATCCTGATCTTGATTCTTTCCTTGATACGAAATGGCCACCGCACTACGCCTCATCTCTCATCCCTGAAGTAGAGTTCAGAATGTGCAGTTACATTTCTTGCTCTTCGAACTCTGTCACTTCCGGCACTATGAAAGTCATAAACTCAAATGGCATCGTTCAGACCCTTAAGAGGCGGGTAAAGGCGGCAGAGTAACAGAAACCAACAATGGTTATTGCATGTAACATGTGATTAGGGTTGGTAAAGAGATTGGCACACAAAGTGAGCTTTGCTATTGTGCCTTGCCGAAGTAGGCTCGAGATCATTTATGCCAATAATGAGGATTAACAATTAAATTATAAAATCGTATGGGAAAAGTCGTGCATGTTTTGCGTAATATCTTGCTGCCATTTCAACTATTTATTAGATTTTGGAAGATTGTGAAGCTGACACCATTTGGGGTGATCATCCAAAGCATAATGGGTTGCCTACTTCTACAGTTCGGCCTCTCGCCAACTTATTCCCGACTGCTATGTTTACCTGGTCGTATCTTAAAAACAGTCCAATGACATGTCATCATGGAAGCAGATCAATCGACCCTGCAGAGGGAATACAAGACGCATGAGATCTTTGAGATCAAATCATCCTACTTGGGACATCAACTCTGTTTAGAAAGAAAGGAAGGAAGCATGTTGTTCCTCGATGGGAAATGGCATATTATACTACGGATACAATATTGTACTATTTTGTGAGGATGGCAGACGTGGCACCCAAGACAATGTTGAAGTTTGTAAAGGTGAGTGGCGTGGTCTTACTGTTAATAATGAAGAAATCTAATTGGGTGCTTGCTGTACTGATAAGATTTTTCTCGGCATTGATGGAGTTCAGTCCAAGACTGAGGGACTACCTTTGTGCCAAAACGAGTGGATTGTTTGGCCGGGAAATACTTTTTGTATGTGAGAAACTTCCCAAGTCAATGAGGAGGCACTTGCACTCTTTCTGGATATGGGTGGAGAAGTTGAAGTTCTCGAACCCTATACAATCAAGAGTTTCCAAGAAGGAAATATGCGCACTAATATGGGAAGGTGCTAAAGTTCATATTTTGGTGCCATGGTTAGCCTATTAAACTCATTTGTCTATTTGATCAAGAAAGAAATGAAAAATTTGAAGTATGGGTCAGTGCTATTGCAACATTTTATGTGTGTTGCGATTCAAATGAATTTGAGAAGCTGTGTAAAGTCCGAGTACATGATGTTGAGAAAGCAAGCATGGAAACAATTCTAGTGTATGTAGAGGCACTTCCAGAGAGGGAGGTGGTACTACATGCAGAGGGAGCAGAGACAGAGGATGAGGTATCCTTTAAGAGATCTAGAGGGTCTCACATGGAGATTGATCCTGTAGCTCTAGTTAATGTTTCCAGAGATATTGTAGTAGGTCGAAAGATACTTGCATGGGCTCGTCAGACTCCGCAGGAGGCAGAAAGACATGCATATCCTCATGGTACCTTCCGAGAGAGAAAGAGACTTTAGAGATATTCATGTTATGCCACAGCTATGAGCCACGTCATTCGTTTTGAGCCTTCCTGTTATGAGGAGGCAACTAGTCATCCAATATGGCAAGATGTCATGATGGAGGAGTATCAATCCATCATGAAGAATGATGTGTGGGATATTGTTCCTAGACCTGAGAGGAAGTTTGCAGTGACTTGCAAATGGATCTACAAGATCAGACACATAGTTGACGGTAGCATCGAGAGGTACAAAATGAGATTTGCTGCTAGAGGATTCTCTCAGATGGAGGGAATAGATTATGAGGAGACATTTTCTCCTATTGCTCGATACACTTCTATCTGGATAATTATTTCCCCTTTAGCATTCATGGGTTGGAGAGTACATTAGATGGATGTAAAGACAACATTTCTCAATGGAGAGATTAAGGAAGAAGTATACATCGAGCAGCCAGATGATTTCGTGATACATGAGAAGGAGTCCCATGTGTGCAGGTTGAAGATGGCCTTGTATGGAATCAAGCAACCACCACGAGCTTGGTATGCAAGGATTGATGGACACTTGATGATTTTTGGGCTTTAGCAAAAGTGTCGTTGATCCCAACCTGTACTACAAGACTGTTCACAGTGAGGCCCTGATTTTGGTCCTCTACGTTGATGATTTATTCCTCATCGGTATAGAGAGCCTTATTATTAAATGCAAGTATGTGTTGGCCTCTGAGTTCGAGATGAAGGACCTTGGTATGATGCACTACTTCTTGGGACTAGAGGTGTGGCAGAGAACTGATGAGATCTTCCTGAGTCAGGGGAAGTACACAGTTGAGATATTCAAGAAGTTTGAGATACTGAACTTGAAGCCCRTGACTACACCAATGATGACRAATCTGAAGAAACTAMGTGTGTCTTCTTCYGATTATGAYGAAATTGATCYGACTCTGTATAGAYAGYYRGTTRGATAACTGATGTATCTGGTTAACACCAGACCAAATAATTGCTATGCAGTGARTGCACTTAGCCAGTTTATAAGTCAGCTGAGATAGACACACTAGATTGTTGCGAAGCATGTGTTGAGATACTTGTGAGGCACAGTTCGACATGGTCTGAGATATACTTCCAGTATTGATATGATATGGCAGGAATATATTGACTCTGATTGGGAGGGAGCACAGTGAAAAGAAAGAGCACCTTCGGGTGTTTCTTCACTTCGGCATCTTCCATGGTTTCCTGGTGTAGCAGGAAACGAACTTCTGTGGCTTTGAGCACAACAGAAGCAGAGTACATTGCATTAATTATGACAGTTCATGAAGCAATGTGGCTTGACAAGCTATGTGTTGATTTATTCGAACATGTGCTGGATTCCACCATTATTCATTACGGTAGCTAAAGTTGTGTGAAGATTTCTGATAATCCAGTGTTTCATGACAAATCGAACCACCTTGAGATCAAATACCATTTCATCTGAGACATGGTGTAGAGGAAGGAAGTATTGGTGCAGTACCTTCCTACAGATGAGTAGGTTGTTGATATTCTTACCAAACTAGGATGAAGTTTAAGTACTTCTGTGACAGACTCGGCGTGGCAGAGAATGCCTCCCTCGCTGAGAGGGAGTGTTGATGTTTGCAGCTTCTCGAGACATTCTCCATATCGTACTCATCTGTGACTGAGTTGATTTGATCTGTGATGACACTTATTCGAGAAGGGATAAGTGGGGCACTTATCCGAGAAGGGATAAGTGTGGTTGGGCTTATAAACCAACGTCCCATGTGGAGAGCACACGAGGACATGTCAAGGGAGTTGACCCTTGATGTCATACACTATGGGAGTTGACCCTAGTGTTTTTAGAGGGTGTAGCCTCTAGAAGTCCACATGGAGTGCCATGTGTGACAAACTTTCTCCAGATCGTACTCCTCTGTGAATTGAGTTGAGTTGATCTG
>ML801702.1:422952-441595 GCA_009831015.1 Picea engelmannii | reverse complement strand
TGTCCACAAGAAAAGGAAAGTTTCCAGGAAGATCTCATCCAAGCCATGTAAGTGAGGTGATGTGGCTAGGGGATGTCCAAACATGTGGGTGCAATGAGGGCTAAGGATGCATAAATGTTACCTGTGGGTGCCTTTGTAGAAGGTGAGTTGTACCTGTCATAGATGCATTTTTTCCAAGCCCGTTCTTGCCTTTATTCTTTTTCTTGCTTTATTCTTTTATTTGTTTTTCTTCTTCTTTTTCTTTTTATTCAAGAACTAACCAGGGGACACTGCCTTGGCATGGTGACCAAAGCTGACAGCATTACCCACAAGTACTTTCATAGAGATGAGAAGGTTGGCTCGTGATGAGACCCCCTTTCCCTTGGCCGTGCAACCAAAGGTCACTGCCCTGGCATGGTAACCAGATGGTGGCAATGTCATACTGTTAGGTACCCATGGACCTAATAGGTTGGCTCTTGATGAGACCCCCTATCCTCTTACTAGGTCTTGTTTTGTTATTTTTCGGGTCCCTCTTGTTTCTTGCTGAGAGGTGTTTTACTGCCTTCTCGGGGATCCCTGGGCGAAGCATCTCGAGGTTTTATTTCTAGGCTTTTACCAGCTTCTTTTACCTTCTGGGCCTTTAGCCCCTTCTTCCCACGAGATAAGGTGCAATCCTGCAAATAGGTCAACCCAATGCTTGGACAAGGGGAATGGGATAAATGAGCGGGAGATAAGATGAAACAATGGTGCTATGATGGGAGCGGACGATGGCTTTTCAGAAACCTCCCCAGTGGCAAACCAAGACCTATGGACACAAGCTTGCTAAGGCACCTTGTCAATTTCCCCAAGCATGGTGAAGTGGGCTAATGTAAGATCCAAGCAGTTGTTAGAGATAAAAGGAATCAGATGCACATATTTAAAGGTTTTAATGATCAAAAGTGACACATACCATGATACCTGGACCAATTACCTCATGGAGCAAGAACCTCTTCTGATACAGGATCAAGCCAATGGTGATGGATGTTGTTGTTGCTGACAAGACAAAAACGATGAGTGAAGAAAAGGCGGGGCCCTCCAGGGCCATGCTCAGGTCAATCCTGCTCTCGGTACTCCATGTCTAGGACCTGTGGGCCTCGAGACATGATCTCCTAGTTATCCCTAAAAAGTGGGGATAACAGTCACAACTCACCATTGATCATCTATCATAATGTGATTCTCAACCATCTCCGACTTTAAACCATGTTATGGCTTTTGTTGCTCGCACTAAATCTATCCATCCCTATTGTTTAGTTGGACAATACTATGCCACGGATGAATTATGTGGCTTTATACCTCATTTGTTCAATTTTGACTAATAAGGAACCTTTTCAGTCAGACTCACCTTCTTTGGACTTGGGTCAAATGTTTTCTCCATTGGGGGAATTGAAACCTTTCCCCCCCATTGGCCCAAGTGAATGTTCTAATTTGCATCCTTTATGGGGTAATGTTTTCCCCTAAGATGAAGCCCTCCTAGAGGTTATTATTGATGTAGATGTTCCTTGGGATGACCTTCAACATAGGTCTTTCATCCTTTTTGAAGACACTCTCCCTGGAACGGGCATTGTTGCAATTGAATCTTACACTGACTTTATTTCTAAACTTGATCACTCCGCTAGTAGACTCTTCGACTTTGGCATTCTCGAGTCTATTACTATAGACTCCACCGTTGAACTTTCTTTTTTTTAAGATATCCCGAACTCTAACCCCCTAACCCTGAAGAGCTCTGATTTAGACCAATCATATCCTTGATTTATATCAACTGTATGGAGGAGAGCATTAACATAAAGAAGAGGGTCAATTACTGATGGGTAACAATATCCCAACTCTAAGGAAAGCAATGGTCAAGAAAGCCCTAAAAGTGAGGATTCATTGACCGATACCAATAGCCCAAATTCAATCAATTTGATGGAAATGGAGGCTTTAGTTGATTGATGGAAATTGCTTTAGCGGAAAGAGCTTTAGTTGATTGCTTGAAAGAAAGCCCTTACCCTATCAATATATCCCATCCAGTAGAGAATATAGTTTCACCCCAGAAAGCGATCCAGTCAAAATAAATCTATCCTCTCTAGTGGTTAGTTTCACCCATTGGGGCTAACTAAGTATGATCAGTCGGGTTGGAGGAGGCTTTGGCTTGCCTGGTCTTACTGATTCGGGAGAGAGATTGAGTGGTCAGTCAGTCAGTGTTTTGGTAGGTGAAAATGAAGATTAGGACATAGTGTTTCCAAGCAATCTATTAGTGACTTGGGTGACATGTTGGACCTTACTCAAATCCCAGTTGGCATCGTACATGGGTCTACGGCCTTGCCCCTTCTTTGGCTAAACAGAGACAAAATGGTTGCAGGATCGGCTACATAAAAGTTGATTCTGGTCATTGGGGAGAGACAGGATAGAACAGAGAGTTGGTTATACGTTGTAACTGTACTAGCCAATCCGTGAGTATACCATGAAGTCATAAAGGTTGTACCCGTGAACCATCCACCTAAGGCAAAATAGGCACAAGGAAAGAGCAATAGACCGGACCAGCCCACAAAAACGAAACGGTCTCTGCATAGCCAATTATCAACAATATCAAATAAAGTTTCGTCTTCTTTAGAAGACTTTCCAAGGGCTCTAGTCATAGCGATCCTCCTATTTCACTATTTCGACCATTTTCAAGCACCCTATATGATCAAAAGGTATATGATGAATTGGGGACAATTTTTCATCCATCATCCTTTCAAAAAAAAATGGGTTTTGAAGATTCGTTATTGGAACAAATATTTGAAACTGGGGCCCGCTGGCCGGATGTAGATGCTCTGTATGTTCCAGGTGAAGACCCATATCTAGATAATGACCCAGCCCTTTCTGATCGAGAGCCAGAAGCATACCTTACAGTTCGATAGCCATAGTTAATAGCAGTTCCAAGTCTAGCAGTCAATCCATAAGCAGGAGTTTCAGTTCCACGTACTAGGATCCTACTCCTGCATCTACTATTGGTCCTGGTAGAGGTAGTAGCTTTATGCCTTGGATACTCGGATCGGTAGTATCACCTTGTAAATTGGGCTTATTTTATTAGTCCTATGCTGGTATCTATGCTCCCCTTGCTCCTTGTAATACACTTTCTATCGCGTTGTTACCTTTGCTTATTATACCCTTGCTTATATCTAGAATTAATGATGGGTCGGTGTATTAAATATCAAAATTAGGAAGGGTATAAATCTCTCTGTAGCTATGTCCAAGGAAAACTTGTTCCCTATCTAGCTATTAGGCGTTTGATTATGATAATAACTGGTGGATTAAATATCAAAATTAGGAAGGGTATAAATCTCTCTATAGTTATGTCCAAGGAAAACTTGTTCCCTATCTAGCTATTAGGCGTCTGATTCTGATAATAACTGGTGTATTAAATATCAAAATTAGGAAGGGTATAAATCTCTTTGTAGCTATGTCCAAGGAAAACTTGTTCCCTATCTAGCTATTAGGCGTCTGATTCTGATAATAACTCACTTCCCTCTTCTATTCTCTCCGCCAGGAGACAAGAGGATAGAACAACCATCTCTATCTCCGGACAACATCTCTAGAGCGATCTCTGTCACGTCAACACCGGCATGTGTTTCAGGAAACACAATCTACTCTATAGCTCTGATACGTATCTAATTAAAATGGTAACGATTTGAACTGAAGTCTTACCATTTTCACGAAAGAAGGCAGGGGGGTGGTCCTTTCGAGTTAAGAAGGAAGGGGTGCTCCTTGAATTGGTGGGGTACTCAGCCTCTTATCGAAGGCTCTTCGATAAAGTATCTGCGACAGTCCAGAAGGAAGGGGACTAAAGAAAATAAGCGAAGAGAAGAATATATTAGATACAATCCATCCGAGAAGATATGATATTACTCTGGATCCATTCAGGTCAAAGTTCTTATCCAGAAGGCACTTCTCTCTCCAAAACCTTCTCTCTTTCAATGGAACCACCAACAACATCTAGTAGCAGAGGTAGCAAAGGCAAGGGCAAGGTACGTAGGAGCAGGAGCTTCAGTTACAGAGGCAAAGGCAGCTCGTACAGATAAAGATCCAGATACGAATAAGCACTAGTAGTGAAGGCCACAGGTGGAGGTAGCAGAGATAGGGGCATAGAAAGATGCACGACCAGTTCCAGGTCCAGCAGCAGGAGAAGCAAGGCAAGGGTAGAAGCGGATCCCGCATATACAGTAGAGACAACAGCATATCCAGCCCACAGAGACCAATAAAGTGCATCCGTTGTTGTTGACCAACCGCTATGTATCGCTCCAATATCAATAAGGAGGAATAGAATAAGTGTCCATAGAGCCTACCAGAACCCCTCCAAGGCACATTGATAATCGAGAGCTCAACGCCAGACTATCCAACATGAGAAAACATGGCACCCCGAACGCTTCCATATTATACAGTTCGTATCACATACGCCTTGTCAATCGTACAACCTACAACCAACCATTTTTCACCCATCCGTCCATTCCCAGTTTACCGACTCACTAAATCCCGATTCGACTTGAAAGTAGAGTTTCCAACGCGCTTCGTCTTGGTTGTTGCTCATGTTCCCACCACGCATTTGTTTATTAGCTTCGCTCCAACCACAATTCTTTTTGTATTGGGTATTGCATCTGACACGCTTATTATAGCAGTCAGCAGATATCCTGTAGGAGGTTCTCGATTCAGAGTCCTTAGGTCCTTACGGTCAGCCTACTCTAATCTCTGTAAGCGGAAGGCCCATGCGGGAGGGATAACTTGCATTACTTATGATCCACTATACGCCTTGCACCAATTGCTTTTATTACGATCACCTAAGAGAAGAGACTAGAGAACAACTTGCTTCAGAACCTACCCATTGAATAAAGAACCTGTTGGAGATAGATCCCGCGAAACCACCCTATGCTATCACAACCTCACTGTTGTTTTAACTTACCCACTAGGTTCCTTGAAAGAAGGGAGGGGAGGGGTAAGTTTAGAACTACCATCACTAGGTTAGGCCTTTGTTTCTTCGGCTTTGATTTGTTAAAAACCACAAATGAAAGTTGTTGGCCCATACGGGGTTTATTAAATTGGTTGCGAAGCTTAACCAAAGCCATTCATTGAAGATCCCGGTTATCGCCCGTTCAATATCTAGCGATAGAATTAGTCAGGCTCCTGCCTCACCTGGTTCAGGGATTCATGCATGTGATTGGCACACCTACCATACTAAATAAATCAATACAATGAAGTTGCCCTCCCTCATCTAACGGCCTCATCTTTTTCGCTGCCTTCCCGGGAGCTAAGCCAAGTATCCTAGCCCAGCAATGACTGGCATCAAGTGGAATGGCACCTACTCGTATTGAGTAGCGTCATCGAAACCTACATGGATCAACTAATCAACTATCGGCATCAAAGAATCCTGGCATCAAGTGATTGAAACTTGGATTGAGTAGTGGTATCGAGTTTAGAGCCTTGCCGCTTATATTGCCCTCCTGGCCTTAGAGGAAGGAATCAACTTAACTGCTTGCGCATATCGATTTGGCTTACTCAAAATGCAACTTCTCAACCCCGGTGGATGAATATGAGTCGGAACCTATACAAACAAAGGTTGGGAAATTCCCTTATACTGCGTAGAGAGAAACTAGCACCTAAGCTGTTAGAAATGGGAGGTGTAGCCCCGAACCCTTTTACTTACTCTTTTTGGAACTCCAAACTGAATTATTGATCTGGTGAATGTATCTAATGGATAGATATACTAAATATCTAGTATATCTATTCAACCCTATTCTTTTTTCACTCTTCTACGGGTATTACGCGTTGAATTGATTAACTTATTGGATTGGGACTGACAGGGCTCAAACCAACAACTTTTGACTTGACAGGGCAGTACTCTAACCAATTGAACTACAATCCCAATACAGTACAGTTCACCTACTATTGGATCATATTTATTTTATGGTAGATGCTAGATAGACCGTATAGATTACGTGAGTGTTAGGTCGATGAAATATCTTATCCTTATATTTTATCTTTGAAAGTATCAATTCATATGGAATTGGGCACATATCCATATGATATGAATAGAATATAGATATCAGGGTTCAATAACCAATTATCTTTTCATCCATGATTGGCATGAATATAATCATACCAATATCGATAGATTGATATTGATGATATTGGTTGGGTCGAGCTGGATTTGATTAATACATTCATAAAGTTTTTTACTTCATAATTGGAATGATTTATCATATCTTTGATTTTGATGAATTAACACATCACAATATATAATTACACAAATATTAAATTCTAAAGATTAGAGTCAAGTGTACAATTGTTATATTGAAATTGAAAAAATTTGAATTTCTAGCCACTATGAATGTAGATATAGTGACAAATAATAGTGGAGATTTCTAGTCACTATAAATGTAAATATAGCCACAAATAATGATGGAGTTGGGTACATGTTGTGTTTTATATTATATTTTGAATACTCTGGGCATTTTTATAGATTGTATCTGTTAAATGATAGAATTTGTAGAAGAAAAATGATATGAATGATTATATAGTGAAAAATAAGAATGTAAATGTAGTGACAAATAATAGGGGAGATTTCTAGTCATTATAAATGTAGATATAGCAACAAATAATCTTGGAGTTTGGTACATTGATGAGTTGGGTACATGCTATGTTTTATATTTTGAGTACTTTGAAAATTTTTATTAAATTGTATCTGTTAATTGATAGAAACTGTAGAAGAGAAATGATGTGAATGATCATTTTATTAGATATAGTGACAAATAATAGTGGAGTTTGGTACATCAATGAGTTGAGTACATGCTATGTTTTATAGTTTGAGAACTTTGAGAATGTTTTTATATGAGAACTTTACTAGATTGTATCTGTTAAATGATAAAATCTGTAGAAGAGAAATGATATGATCATTTTATTTCATATCTGTAGTGGGAGAGAAGACGTGGAGCAAGTGACAACATCATTCTTTGTTTGCGAGTAAGATATGTTTATTAATTGTTAAAAAATAGTTGCAATTTGTTAATTAATTATGAAAAATAGTTGCAGTTTGTTAATCAATTATGAAAAAAATAGTTGCAGGTTGAAAGCATGCCCGCATAATCTATGTGAATGTAGATTAATGATAAAAAAATGAAAATAATAATTTTCACTCCTTGTGATGAGAGAGAAGATCTAGAACATGGAACATCATTATTCTTCATATCGTTTGTTGGAGAGTTTGAACAGAGAAATGTTTATTCTTTGTGAAATCTCGAAATTGGTTTGATGTCGAAAGTAATATGTAGCATCTATAAGAAGTTAGATCAATGAAAATGATGAGATAAGCAATTACAATAGTGATCATTTCATTTCTTAACTGTAGTGGAAGAGGAGCTGAAGAAAGTGACAAAAATGGTTTCCAGTTTTTCCTTCTACATTTTTCATGAAAACTGAGGTATGTTTGTCTAACATGTTAGTTAAGAAAATCCCTAGAATTCTTAATAATGGTAGCATTAAGCAAATGGCAGTAATGGCCATTTCATTTCTGATTTGTAGTGGAGAGAAGAGCTGGAGCTAGGGGCGACATCATTCTTCAGATCCTTGACATACTTCTGAAACAAAGGAAATATGTTTATTCCTTGTCAAAGCTCCAGAATGGTTGCATGTTGAAACAAAAATTGAGGGCTTCTCTAATGTTGAATTTCATGAATAAGTATATTGGTTCACTCCTATGGAAAAAGAATAATCTTAAAATTGAGAGTGCTCAAGAATAAGGGCTTCGGCCATAGTCGGCATTGTGCTATTGCATAGGATTCTAGCACATATCAAGTACCTATTAACATAATGTTATGATTGAGAGAATCCAAGGTTAAGCTCTTCTGCTTTGGGGCTTGTATGTTGAGTTTCAGTGGAGAGTGAGTTGCGGTTGTTGAGGGCTAGGAATAATGCCAATTTGAGAGGTCTAATGTTTTAATGGATTACATACATTTTGGGATGATTTTCCGAATTATTTATTTTTGGAAATGGGAATTATCTTATAACTGACTTGGGATGGCAGGGGATTAATTGTGAAATCCTTTGTGGAATCTCTCCTGAATTCAGATATGGAATTGCCAGTGCATAATCAACATATTAACAGGTCCAGCTATCTACTGGGACGTCCTTTTTTGGAGAGGAGTATCAAGCATTACTCCAATGTCCATCAGATATTATTAGTTGGAGAAGGGGACTTTTCTTTTTCTTCAGCTCTGGCTAATGCATTTGGGTCTGCAGAAAACATGGTTGCCACCTCTCTAGACAGTAGAGGTCTGAAACATTTCCTCCAATTTTTCTATGTTATTTTTGTTGTTTTTATCCTATATAATTGCTGTTGTTTACGTTTTGTATTATGCTTTTATGTCCTTGATGCAGAGAAGTTGCTACAGTTTTATAAATCAGCCCATGAAACACTCTCCAATTTGGAAAGGCTCGGAGCACTGATATTGCATGGTGTTGATGTAACCACAATGGAGGAGCACCATATCATAAGGAAGATGAGATTCCATAGAATTATCTACAACTTCCCTCATGCAGGATTCTGTGGACAAGAATATGATTTAACAGTTATCAAGTAAATTTCTTAGACCTTGTATAATTTCCTGTTCCAACAAAATTTATCAAAGTGATATAAGTTTTTCATTAAATCAAGTGATTTATTTTGCAAGTGGAGATTAGAGCATCTAGCCACAATTACATGAACAAATGTCATAGTTGGTCAGGTTTGTTTCTCTGTGTTTGCAGAAAGCACCGCCACTTGTTGAAGATGTTTTTCAAGAATGCAAGGACTATGGTGAGCGAAATTGGAGAAATTCATGTTACTCACAAAGAAAAAGACCCATACAATAAGTGGGAGTTAGTGAAACAAGCTGAAGAATGTGGATTACTTTTGAAAGAGTCAGTTCACTTTACAAAAGAAGATTATCCTGGCTACATTAATAGAAGAGGAGCTCCGCCCAAAGCTGGTGGAACATTCTTATTGGGAGAATGTCGGACTTATAAGTTTGTCCTATGGTAAAAATATTCTGGAACAAGCTTTCTGTGTATGATATTTTCCTTTGTAGGATAGCATTGTTACATACTTTTCTTATACTCTGAAACTGTCATTTTGCAGTCCAGACTTTCTCTACAAGCATGAAATAATGGCCATACAAGTAGTATTGCCAAACATTTCTTCTGAAGCCTCTGCAGAAAACTTTAAAATGGCTATTTTGGAACCGGAACCTCAAAGGCAACTGAGGATGGAAGGTAAAATGGCAAAGGCAGATGCAGAGACTTCATTTAACTACTTGAAGATGCTTGCAGATAAAGAATTTGCAAGGCAAAATATTGACACCCTCCATCAAATTGCACAAGCTTGGAGAGTAAAAGCAACGATCGCTGAACAATTAGATGAAGCTTTAGACTTGAAAGAAGATGCAATTAAGAGAAAAGAGACAATCCTTAAGGAGGCTATTTTGGAGCTTCAATCTGAAAGACAAGCAAGAAAGGATGCTGAAACAGAAAACGCCCATTTGGAGGCATGTTTAAATCACTTGAAGGTGGTTTTAATTAAGGAACTCAACGAAAATGATGAATTAAAGAGGCAAAGGGAAACGGCCCTTTTGAAAGAAGATGCAATTCTGAGAAAAGAGGTACACCTTAAAGAGGTTATTTTGGAGCTTGAATCTGAAAGGCGAGCAAGGGAGGATGCTGAAACAGAAAAAGCAGATTTAGAGGCATCGTTGAACTACTTGAAGATGATTTTAATTAAGGAACTCGAAAAAAATGATAAATTAACAAAGCAAAGGGATGAGGCCCTTTTTCCAAGTGAAGAAGCTGGCAGAGAAAAAATAAACACTGCCATACCTCTGGTGCCCTCATTGGTGTCTTCTTCTTTGGCTTTTGCATTATTTTTATTTCATAAATGTAAAACTAAAATTAAAGGAGCCTCCAAGAATGAGCAAGGCTGTAACAATGACGATTGTACAGTATAGCCTGGTTTCCATTCCTGTTATATGTTATTGTGGACTTAATATGTTTTTTAAGCATTTATATGTTGCCTTATGACGACACAGCCTTGCTAAAGAGCTATTTCAGTGAGTTATTTGTCGGATAAGTATGCCCTATGTAGCGTGGCCTCAGGGCTTCTTTTTGGAATGAGTAATTCCTACTTGTCTTATGTGTGATTATATTAAAGGTTGTGATTGTTATTGTATTGGTCAATGTGAGGTAGAGTTCGTCTCTATGTGAATAGTTTGTTTCTAAGTTTTAGGAGGTTGTTAGATCTAGTTGGACATGAGAGATTCTTTCCAACTAGTTAGCTACTATTTTGATGTGCGGTTGAGAGTCAACAGCTTGTTAGTGTGCTAAGATTGTGTCCATCTTAAGGTAAAGTTTAATATATTTATATGTGTACAATTATTTTGTTGAATAAAGTAGATGAACAGAGTTTTGCGTGTGGAAACAATGTCTACTCTCTGATTTCTCTACATGGTTTTAGAGCTGGTACAGCCTTGACTCTCTCATGAGAGGGGCTGTGATCATGCAAATTCAGCATCGTTAATCCTAATTAGATCTAGGATTAGGTAGGAGAGTGGATTGTTTTTGTAAATGATTTCTATGGTGCATGTTTGTGGCAATTTATTTAACCATTGTTTGTCGATGGTATTGTGAGAGCGTTGTCCATCACATTGATCTGATGACCGTAACCAAATAAAAAGGATGGGTGGATTGTGCATTCATAAAGGCTATGAGATCATGTGCATCGTGGGTTGCTGCATTTTTCATAATGGAAGATAACATTAAGGACCTACAGGTTGAGGCTGTTTCTTAAATTGCTGTTGCATGGATGGCCTGCTGAGATTCAAATTCGTGTGTCCATTTGCTCAAAGTGTGGATTGTCGAATTGACTAAACAAGGATGACAGTAATCTGCTATTAGTGCTCGTAGTCATTGAGATCTAGTGATTGTAAACGACTCGTGATGATCTTGCTTGAGCTGTTGCCCGGTGCCTAGTTTGTGAATGGAGCTATATGTGGACGCTGCAAGTGAGCAGATGCGTGGGCCTGCGTATTGCTTGGTGTCTGAAAATCGGCGAGGTATTGAGATATCGCTGATGGGAGCATGTTCCATTGTTTTTTGTGTAGTCAACGGTTGTGTGAGGAAATCCCTGTGGTGAGACTGCATTGAGACTTTGCTAGAACATTGTTCCAATCATTTGTGAGTCTACTTGATAAGGTCTGTTGTAGTTCAAAGGAAAATTTAGCTATGTGTTTTTTTTATATCCAATTGTTCCTTGATCAAAGGTTGTTTGAAGAAGGAGGTGCCATAAGTCCTCAGATTGACAGGAGCAGAGAATGTAAGATTGACTTTGATACATCCTATAACCAGGCTATTTTCCTAGAGATTCGGCAAGCACCATGGTTGGGTACTTAGGTGTCTCAATAGATGGAAATATCGTCATAGGATAGCCAGTTGTTCAATCTTTACAGTCAACTTGATGTTAGGCCCTAGAGTACAATAAGTTTCGAGTCAAGTTGTGTGGTACCTGTATTTGGTCCAAAAGTAAGGTTGGTTCTCAGTTGTTATGTTATTCAGGATGACAGACCAATAAGTGAATGGAGGAACATGAACACTTTGAATCAGAGATGGAAGCGAGTTCCTTGGGTGAATAACCATTGGTTGGTTATCATGGCAATTAAAGATACAGTGAAGTTGCATTGTTCTTGTTGGAGAAGCCAAGCGCTAATAGTAGACTTAATTTTGATTTGGAATGGTGAGATTGTAGTAGGAAGGACAGTGATGCTGTTTTGTATGTACCATAGAGTTCTTTTTAGAGCTTGGTCCAAGGGATGTTGGTAATGATTCTTGTAGTAATAGTGGAGATCAGATGGTGATGGGAAAATAAGGTAAAGTTTGTGTGTTGTGTACAATAAAAGAAGTTACCATATGGAAATGTTAATCACTCTTGTGTTTGTGGCAAGTCTAAGATGTTATGTATAAATCTTATGTATTGGTAATTAAAGTTTTTTAAGCCCTGTATCCTGCCTAGAGATGGTACTTAGGAGAAGTATTGTAATAGTACCTAGGCGTCGTTTTCAATGCTTGTACCTAATCTCTCAATGAGGAGTATGTAAATGATATGTACCTCTATCTATGTATGTAACATGTAAAGGGCATATCGTTGTAAGACCTAGATAGGCATGCATACCCCTTTGCCATGTGTCCCTGATGATTTGGATAAATTGTTTGGTATAACCTCTGTTATGGAGTTGTTAACACTTGGAGGAGTGGGTCATGAGTCAGCTAAATGCTTTATGAGTGGATCATGTTGGTTGTAGACTTTAGGAGGTGTATTAAAGTCCTAGAAATCGGAAGTTTTATGTACATTCAGGAGGAGTTCATCAAGAAGTTGAATAAACCATGTATCTGAACGACATCCTACTAGATTGACAATCGTAGTGGTTAGGTACTCATGTATTTTGGTGGATGGTTGTTCCTTTAAATAGACTTTGAGAGCTGGATGATGTCTACATGAATGAAGTACAATATGCAAGTGCCAAGTTGGACCAGATATAGACTTTTCTAATCAAAAGTGTTTTCAATTCATTATGGAGTATTTGATGCACTGGATTGATGACAGTTGATGATGAAGACTTGACTTGACAGAGATTGAGACAAGTACTAGTTAAGGGGGAGTGTTGGAATGAGTAACTCCTACTTGTCTTTTGTGTGATCATATTAAAGGTTGTGATTGTTATTGGATTGCTCAATGTGAGGTAGAGTTTGTCTCTATGTCAATAGTTTGCTTCTAAGTTTGAGGAGGTTGTTAGATCTAGTTGGATATAAGAGATTCTCTTCAGCAAGTTAGTGCTCCTATTTTAGTGTGTGGTTGAAATATTCTCTCAACAGTTTGTTAGTGTACTAAGATAATGTCTATATTAAGGCAAAGTTTGATGTATTTATGTGTACAATTAATTTATTTTTTCTTCTGGCAGAATTGACAACTAGGTCGGGCTTGTACTCACATGACACAAGGTCAATTCCGACTGCTACCACTATAATTTGCAGGTGTAACTACACATACCCCAAGCACGACACACGGCTAAGTCATGGTTTCGATCTAGTGACCTCACATAACAGAGTTCCTTAACAGTGCACTCCATCACCGACTAATCTACACCCCAGGGGCGTGTACAATTATTTTGTTGAAAAGAGCACATAAATAGAGTTTTGGTGTGTGAAAACAATGTCTACTCTCCCATTTCTCTACACTCTTACAATGCCTTTAGTGACATTATTTATGAATTCCTTCTGTATTATGAATTTGATACCCACTGATTTGATTTTGGCTTTTTTATTCATGTCTATAGAGAAGAGCTCTGGAGTGAAGTGTCCAGTTTCAAAACACCATTATGGTTTAAAGGTGAGAAAGCACGGGATTTTCGAGGGCAAAGTGCAGCTCAAATGTGGATCAATTGGACTAAAAGATTTACAAGAGAGGTTAGTGTGGAAGAACTTGTCGGGCAGCATGGAAGATATTGGAATAAATATGAAGTGTAGAAATAATGTCCTGGAGAAGATTGAGAATAGAGCTCTCAGATTGTTATTGAAGGATTCCAATTGGAGGCCACAATTAATGGCTTAGAAGAGTTCACGGAGAGCTTGTCATTGAAAAAGATAGTTTTATTTCAGAATTGGAATCTGAGATGTCAAAAAAGATTATGCAGGAAAGTTATATATGTAAACATGACAGAGAATTCAAGTATTAGAAATCATGGGAAAGCACAAAGCAATGATATTGTCAGTTGAGGTGCATCTTTAAAGGTGAGGAATATCTCATAACATATTTCAGATGGTTGATACAATACTGTATCAATGAAAGGCTTCTGGGCCTGGGACTGTGTTTTTATTGCAAAATGTGGATATGGATAAGAATCTGGCCACTGGTGTAGTAGTTGACTGGGGCAACCTTAGAATTAAAACCAAGCACGGCATCAGGGAAAGAAAGAAATCATATTAGTGGTTTAAAGATCAGTGTAATTGATCGATGCAATTAGAAATTTTTTAGCAGAGTGAGTTGGCAGATAAAGTGGTAGCAAAATAGGATATTTCTAGATAAACAGTTAGTAACAGTGAAAAGAAAGCAGGTTCAACTCAAGGGAAATGTTCTGCTGGTCATAGCTAGGGCCAATAAGATGTTCAATAGGAAGTAGGTTTGTAGAATTGTACCCTTGTCGGGGATCTGGACAGTCCATCTGCTAATGAAATGATGCCACCTATGATCTAACACCGAAGGGGGAAGAGTGTTTTGGTCTGGCATGGACAGCCTTCAGTGCTTTAAGTATGACACTGCAAGAACTTCAACTAAGGTAGAATCAAGTTCCAAAATGTACTTATCCTGTTAAAATGCCAGTTACTTCAGAATTTCCATGCTGGTTTGATTTTTTTGCAGGCTGGTTTGAATTTCAGTTTGCTTTCAGCCTTCAGGTTTAGTACTAATAAACTGTTGTGGATCATTTTGCTAGATCACAGTGTTGCAACTTGCTTATCCTGTCCTTGGTTCCTAAGTAACAAGTTCTTGTTAATATGTTATGTTTGAAAGGTAAAACTTTTAATTTCAGAGTTATCCATTGTTTTGCAAGAATATTTTGTGGTGACTACTTGCAAGAGTAGGAAATTTCCAATTTTGTTGTTTAATCTAAGGTATGAGATAATGTGCCAGGTGTGAGGTCTAAAGGGTGACTATTCTTTCATGGTCAACAGGTTTGGTACCTACCCTCGTCCTTTCAAAAATCTTTGCCATTAAGATGAAGGACACCACATTGAAAATGAAATTGTCTTGGGTGGCTTAATATTCCATCTACCTCACCAACAAACCAACGAATCAAACGAACCAAAGCTCAATTGACTTCCAAGGAATAAGTAACATGTAGTTGATGGTATTCCTTTGGATCCTCGAAGAAGTAATAACATCTAGTTGATAGTATTCTTTGGGATTAGAAAACATTGAATGTAAACTTTTCTTGGTAAATTAAAAAAATCCAAATCATTAAGACCAATGGAAAATGTACATAAGATTACAAAATTGGGCAATCCTTTTAATTTGGTACGAGGATCCCGCACATCCGGAGTATTGGAGGAGGGAAATCCAACTTACCACTACTAAACTAAACTTACCCTCAGGCAGAGCATTTACAAACCAAACGTGGTCGGCGACAACTTTTGCTGATGTGATCATTTAAGCAGTCATGATCATCAGGAATGATTTTAAGGATGGAAATTTATTTTTAAATGTAGAAACCTTGGCGAATCTTACTAATCCTTCATATTCCAACTATAAATGTTTGGCGATATTTTTGTAAAAATATTCAAATTTCTAAGGATTTTATATATTTTTTATAAAATTTTGGCGATTTTTAAGGTAAAATAATTTTATCCTATAGAATTTGGGCGAATAATTTTTAAAATAGCGAATCTCGTTTTTGGAAAAACCATGGAAAATTAGCCCATGAGCGAAATTTAGCCTCTAAAATCATCCATGATGATCATTTAAGCAGTCATGATGATTAATTCTACTAATAATAAAATACATCAAAAATACATCAAAAGAATCATTGAGAAAAAGAGGCAGGAGATGAAACTGTATCACATATTAGTACTGCAGATCATAATCTTGCTGCTAAAACAGGTCCAGTTCTTGATTATGAGGGCCCTCATTGATGGGAGGGGGAATTGCAGAATTCAACATCCCACTTTGTTGGCCTGACTGTGCATTTCGAAATATATTGAATGATCCTGTTGGACTTTCCAAGGGATGCTGTGAACTTTACTTTGCTGCAACTTGAAAGATTGACATTGGGCTTTATAGGCAGAAATAAATGTCATCTGCTTCAAATCATTAATAGCAGTTTTCATTGAGCACTGTTGTTGAAGGATTGTATGTAAAATATTGTTGTGTGTGATTAACCTAATCATGACAGCTATACTGAGATTAATTTTGCCAGCTATGGGGTGTATGGAGACACATTTCAAACCAAAGACTTGGATGTTGGAGGATTCATAAACGGAAAGGCTGTGAGCATTGATGCTGTCAAAAGAGTTCATTTGTTGGTTTAGATTGTGATCTATCGGTTGACAGCTAGTAATTGATGATGAATTGGTCGGAGTAGATCTTCTAGGACGGCTGGGAGGTGAGAAAAATAATGTCCGGCTGGGAGGTGAGAAAAATAATGTCTATTAAAGGGAATGAGGGTGAAGTGTTTGATAAACCTGTGCAAAAAAAACAATATTAACAATATTAACAGAATCTAAAACATAAAAATAACAATGGCACATTCACATAGTACACAAGATTTACTCTGGAAACCCTTGCCTATGAAAACCAGCATAATTGAATGCCACACTCTCTCTCAATTTCATTTTATTAAATTGACCATTTACCATTTACCATACAAATGTTTAGGAATTCTTCAGCATCAATCAACCCTAGTCCGTTAACCCAGATTAAATTACAACCCTAATAGGATTAGATTACAATGAGTCGAAACCATTGAACGAAATAACACATAATGCACCAAAACAATTTTCCTTGGGGGGCCACCATGCCCCCCCAATGGGACCCCATCATTTGGGGGCCAACCCCCTAACCCTCACCTAGATGTGATTTCGTCTACCTGCAAAGGATAGAAGACATATCCAACAGAGGGTGGCTAGTCTGTACGAATGGATAAATTCCTTAAACCAGCTAAGTAAAGCATCAAGTTTATATCTACGAATTTTGAGGACTGATTCTGATATTTTGACTATGCCTGCAAATATAATGCAACTGTCCATTTCATTGTATTGGCTTCTTGGAAAAGGGTTTTACGGCCATAAGATGATCTAGGATCCAACGAGGTGAAAAAGAGGGATTGCCCCTGCTCTATTCCTGATCCTCTCAACTCTTGGTCGTGAAGTTCAATTTCATGTTCCAAGTCTTTAATGTCCTTATGGTGTCTGTCCAAATATTATTTATCAAGTTCTTGGATGCAGTCCATGTATTTAGCTCGGTATGCATAGCCAGGGCTAGTGTTTGAAGCTGGGTGTGTTAGCTATGCGTCAGGGGATACTACTGTATGACACTTTGAAGCCTATCCTGCATCCGTCGCTCCCTTTTTTTCACCCCTTGTTCTTAGAGCCTCTGTTTTCTCTATGGGAGACTCAAAAGACTGTGATTGAGGGCCTGTCTGGATGGTCGCGGAAGGGGATATAAAACTCGTGCTAAATGTGACCAGAGGAACAGGGATATATACGGTCGGTAACAGGGGTAATCCCAACCAGCTGGGGAAGTGATCAATGCGCAAACCCTTAGCAGCCCTTTTCGACAGTATAAGGTTCAGGAGTGGAAAGAAGGGTAGCCAGAGAAGTGTTGGGATACTCCCCTGGTATCTAAAAGCCGACGTAAGTACTGAAGGAGTGACAGATAGGGAACACCAACAGGATATCCTGTTACAATGAACTCTTTGCACTGGCTCAAGACACTGTTAGTCTGTTAATATAAAAGTTGAGCGAACATGACAGCATAACAAACATATCTATTAGTTGATCCTCTTCGAAAAATTAAAGATACTCTCGTACCCATAGAGCAGTAGCCTGGGCAAAGACTAACGATAGAAACATGATACATATCAACAGGAACTTGGTGGAATAAACAAAAAAGGAGAAATGAAGGCTGACTGACTGTACCTGCTTACTGTAGACGCTTAGGTTGACTGGCAAGCTGCCTCGGTGCTGCTGAAAGTGATTCTTTGATACCTCAGCAGGTCTAATCTAGTTGCCAGAGGCTTAAGATCCCCAGAGCAATAACCACGAAAGCAATCCACCTGTGCTCCCAATAAGTGGGTACCAGGTTTACATAGGCAACATTTTGCCCTCATATGCTCTATCACAAGAAAATGTTGTCTACATAAACCTGGAAAAAGTAGCACGAGCTCATGTTGCCATTGCAAATACTGCTTAGCTGACATTCTGATTTTGCCATGGTTAAAACATCCCCGACCTCGAGCTACCATCAAATGTCCTACACACAGGAAGAACAAGCCACTACCAAAGCACCATCGATCCCCATCTGTTGAAGTGAATTGCTTCGAGGTGAATTTCCTGTGGATATTGCCTTGCATGATGGAATTAATGTTTGAAGGCTGGCTAGGTGCCATCTGATCGAATCAGACATGTGGAGAAATCTCTCTATCCCCATGATGTTAATGAGGTAGCAGCTGCATTAATTCCTTTCCTTCGCGCACAACGAGGGGAAGGTGGATGTGGACTGCAACCGATATAACCCAAGAAGTGCCAGCATGAATCGATAAACTTTATGCAGAGCACACCACTTTCCTGGATCACCGTTTTGTTTATGATGATTCCACCATGAAATGACAAACATCCTTCATAGGTCGCATTAAATCCAATATATGTCGGAAAATACATTGCAATACCTGATAGGTGCACGAGGTGAATGTTTGGTTTGTACTTCAAGTACGGTCCTTACTATGTCTGTTGCTAGACTAATTAGGTTAGGAAGTGGGTTGGGACATTCTCACCATTGTAAAAGATAGAGATGAAAATAAATTAGCATATTTTGGAAGTGGGA
>ML801702.1:388714-410012 GCA_009831015.1 Picea engelmannii | reverse complement strand
TTTCCACGTAAAACACTGGTGTATTGTGTATGTGTATGATTGTTCATTTGTTCATTTCTTATTTACTCTGCAGTTATTGGATAATAATGCTTCATTGATATAACACTTGGATTATATGGTTAAAAGGGATTAAATTGCTCTATTACTGATTCACCTCCCCTCTCAGTAATCCAACAAATAGGTTGTTAGATACATAAATGGTTTGAGATATGAAATTCAAGATGAAATCAACCCTTTGTCCTTGAGAACTATTGAAGATGCATACCAAGCAGCTTTGAAGGCAGAAGAGAAGTTGTCAAGAAACCAAATCCAACGAAATAGAGGAAGGAGTCCAGCAAGAGGTAAAGGACAATATAACATAGGAATATTCCAGCCTTTAAAAGAAGAGGAAGGAAGTTCAAGCAACCAGTCACCAAGAGGAGGAGAATAAAGAGGTAGGAGATTTTTCTCAAGAGGTCGAGGAAGAGGCATAGAAATGAGATGTTATACATGTGGTAAAATAGGACACATGTCATGGGATTGTCCAGAGAACAAGGAAACAAATATGAGGAATGCACATGTTGCAGAAGCAAAGGAAGAAGATGTGAATGCAGTAGAAAAAGAAGAAACTCCAGAGGTAGGGGAATCATTATTATTGAAGAGAGTTTTGGTTAAGGCAGAAAAGGAAGTTCACGAACTAGCTCAACAGAAAAATTTGTTCAGGACTGTATGTAAGTCAAGAGGTAAGTGTTGTAAAATTGTCATTGATAGTGGTATCACAGACAATTTGGTTTCCACGGAGATGGTAGAAAAGTTGGGATTGCATAGGCTGGTACATCCCACTCCCTACAAAGTGTCATGGTTGTAGAAGGTACATCAAATTTTGGTGAATGAGCAGTGTAGAGTGGAATTCCATATTGATAGCTACAAGGATGAGGTTTTATGTGATATAATGCCCATGGATTTATGCAATATTTTTTTGGGAAGGCCATGGCAGTATGACAGGAAAGTCATTCATGATGGTAGGAGGAACACTTATTCTCTTGAGAAGGATGGAAACAAGCATGTGTTCTTTCATTTGAAGGATGAGATAACCAAGGAAGAAGCTAGTCCAAATGTATTGTTGATAAGTGGGAAGGAGTTGTTGCAAGAAGTCAAGAAAGAAGAAGAGGTGCATTTTGCCTTAATTGGTAAACCAAAGGTAACACTCACTAATACAAATATGGATGATTTACCTATAGAAGTTAAAGTTATGATTGATGAATTTGTTGATGCTATAGTAGATGACTTACCAAATACTCTACCTCCTATGAGAAGTATTAGCCATCACATTGATTTAATCCCTGAAGCAAGTTTACCTAATAAAGAAGCCCATAGAATGACCCCACAAGAGAATGAAGAGATTAAAAGGCAGGTACATGAGTTGTTAGACAAATCATTGGTGAAGGAGAGTTTGAGTCCATATGTTGTACCAATAGTACTCAGTCCAAAGAAGGATGGAGGATGGCACATGTGCAATGAATCCAGAGAAATCAACAAGATTACCATAAGGTATAGATTTACATTACCTTGTATTGATGATTTGATATATTTCTTAAGCGGTGCTAAGTATTTCTCAAATATTGACCTAAAGAGTGGATATCATCAAATAAGGATAAGAGAGGGTGATGAGTGGAAAACAACTCTCAAAACTAATAATGGACTGTATGAATGGTTGGTGATGCCTTTTGGGCTCATAAATGCTCCAAGCACATTTATAAGGTTAATGAATGAGGTTTTGAAAGAATTTATTGAGAATTTTTTGATAGTGTATTTAGTTGATATCTCGATATAAAGCCAGACAAGATAGGAGCATCTGAGACATCTCATAATGGTTTTGAGTACTCTACAAATAGAAAAATTGCCAACCAATTTGAAGAAGTGCACCTTTATGAAGAATGAGCTGGTATATTTGAGATTTGTAATATCTGAAGGAGGATTGAAGATGGATCCAGAAAAGGTTCAAGCCATAGTGAAATGGCCTACTCCCATAAATGCATTCGAGGTAAGAAGTTTCCATGGACTATAAAGTTTTTATAGGAAATTTATTTATCATAAATTTCAGCCAGATTTGTGCCCCAATTATTGAGACCATCAAAGAGAACAAACAACCATTTAAGTGGACACTGGCAGTTGATCAAAATCTTTAGGTTTTGAAGAAAAAGATCATTGAACAATCTGTGTTAGCTTTACCAAATTTTGACAAGTTCTTCCAGATTGAGACTAATGCCAGTGGGACTACAATAGGTGTTGCCCTAAGTCAGGAGCAAAGACCAATTGCATATTTTAGTGAGAAGTTGAATGGGACAAAGAAAAAGTATTCTTCTTATGATAAGGAGTTTTATGCAATTGTGAATGCACTGAAGAAATGGAGACATTACCTTATGCCCAAGGAGTTTGTTCTTTACACCGACAATCATGCATTACAATTTATAAGTAGTCAACCAAAACTGAATCAAAGACATACTAAGTGGGTTGAATTTCTGTAGAATTTTACTTTTGTAATTAAGCACACTACTGGAAAAGCAAATAAAGTTTTTTTCCATAGAAAAAAAAGATTCTTATATTCATAGAATATACATGTTCCAGACTTACAAAACTTCCTTAGAAGGCTTACTTTCTTACTTTTTCAAAAAGATCCCGAGTCTGTATCCATCTTATTTTTCTATATCCTTACAAAACATTATGTACTGTCTTTGATATCCCTGCATCATTTTCAGTTCGTATACATAAAAGAGTTATAGCCATAATTCCATTGCTTCTGTTTCAGTGCCTTCAAAATACTCATAGTACCCGAAGGCCCCTCTTTGCAGTTGTTAAGCTTCTTTTGAGAGTTCATCTGCTTTTACATTAGGTTCTCTCAATATATTTTGAAAAGACAACCAATCAAAGGATTGAAAAGAAAGACTTATGTCTCTCAAAATATTGGCCAAAGTGATGTTTTGAATGTGTATTTTTCCTTTAGCCTAGTCAATCACCAACTTAGAATCTCCCATGACCTGAAACTTCCTGATATCCTTTTGCTTTGTTGTCTCTAGAAGGTTACACTAAGCTATAAGTTATGATTTATTATTGGACCCTCCACCTCGAGCATACCTGATGTAAATATAATGGTTTTGATTTAAGAATAACACAACTCCTACACCAATGGAAGGTGGGTGTTCTTGGTTGGCACCATCGAAGTAACCCCACGGAACGGAGTAATCCAGAACAATAAAGGAGGGTACCCTCTGCTTTAGATTGTTTTGGTCCTCTTTGGACTCCACTCTCTATGCCAAGGTTAAAGTTGTAATCACTTTTGGTGACATCCATTTATCTTTAAAAATTGTCGAGTTGTGTGCCCACCATCAATTTTCAACCAAGATGCATGGTAGTTCTGTGTACAGCTTTAGCGACCTATCCTAAATCCACAACTTATAACATTCCTCAAGGTTAATATTATTCCAATCCGCACCTACTTTAAACTTTTCTTTTATCGTTATGGAAACCTGACCTGCATAAGGGCACAATACAAAAAGGTGAGAGGCAGATTCAGAGTTTAATTTGCAAAGTACACAACAATTTGGACCATGCCAATTCCTTTTTTCCAGATTATCCCAGGTCAAAAGTTTGTTGGTTAAGGCCAGCCACATAAGTAGTTTACGGCACAGTGGGGCCTTGGATTTCCATAAAACCTTCCACCACCATTGTGGTTGGGTACTTTTCCTTTCTTCCTGCCAAGCTCTGTACCCCAGTTTGGTTGTGAAGGATTTGTCCTTTATGTTACGGGACCAACACTAAGTGTCCTCGTTATCTTGGGAAAGATTGATCAAATTTTCACATAATCGAGATACATAGAAGTTCCATTTAACATGAAGGGCCACAGAGAGGCCTAACGTTGTCGTATCTTTCCATCCTTCTCACCCTTGAGGCTGGGGTATACCAGTGCAAACATCATGAAGAAAGTGAATGTTATTGCTCCTTAAGGAAAGGATAAGGGGGGGAGAGAGTCTGAAATTATTTCCTGCTCCCATCCAAGGATCTTATCCCACCCTGACATTTTTCCCATCACCTATTTTCCATACCACCCATTCTCCTACCAGAGGGAATGCTTCGACCAGAGCCTTCCACACTATGGAACCTTTTGAGGATTTCCTTGGTTGCCTAAACCACTTGATCACAGAGAGGTTTGGGAGGTATTTGGATCTCATCACTTTTGTCCATAGCGTATTCCCTACTGGTAGGTGCCATAAGTTCCTTCCAGCCAATGCTCTAGCAAAGAGATGAATATATTTTATTCCCCAACTGCCTAAATCTTTGGGGGTTGCTAAAGAGGACCACTTCGCTAAATGCAACCCTCCATAAGAGTTATTTCCAACCCATAAGAAGCGACCACTGAGCTTTGTGATCTTGTTAAGGATACCTTTGGGAATGGTTGTGATCGAGTTCCAATAGACTAGTATTCCTTCCAAAACAGATTTAAGTAAGACTAGCATGCCTCCTTGGGAAAGAGTTTTAAAAACCCAAGAATCAATTCTTGCGAATTAGCCAGGCCCAATCTGACTTCTTGTACCTGTCAGGATTAAGATGAAAGCCCAAGTATTTAACCCCTTCATCCATCAATTTATATTGAACAGGAAGAATATGGAGAAAGGAAGTAACCTCGGCCCCCGAGCATTGATTGGTTAATAAACATGACTTCTCTATTTTAATCCACATGCTTGTTACCATACAATACAGGTCTAGATTTTTCTTGAGGGAAGAAATGTCCCTCAAAGAGCCATAGATACTACACCAAATGTCATCGGCGAAAAGAATATGAGAGACCATTTATGAAGCTGTCACTTTTAGACCTCTTAACAACCCTTCGGATCTAGACTCTTTTATTAGTCTGCTTAGGGCGTCTACGATGATTAGGAAAAGGAAGGGGGACAAGGGGCAGCCTTGGCATAGACCCCTGGAGGCTCTGAAGAAAGACGAAGGTGCTTCGTTTATCAAGAACACAAAGAAAACACTATTAAGGAAACCCATTATCCAATTTACCGTTTTGAGGTTCGTCCCCATTTGAATGAGAACTAACCAGAGCAAGGTCCAGTTAACACGATCATAAGCTTTTGACAGGTCCAGTTTTAGGAAGGTAGATTTGAGTTTCTTTTTTTTCACCTAATGTAGAGATTCCTGAGCTATGGCCACTGTGCCATGTATCTGTCTATTTTGAAGAAATCCAAACTGTTCATCGTCTATTACCTTACTTAGGATTGCCCTTAATCTACATGCAATCATTTTTTAAATCAACTTGTAAGTCACATTACAACATGAGATAGGCCAGTAGTCCTCAAACGATTCGACAATCTGCTTTTTCAGAATGAGGCATAGGAAGGTAGAGTTTAGAAATCCAAATATCCTTCCTACAGATTGAGATTCTTTGATTATGAGAAGTAAGTCTTCCTTTATGAGGTCATAGAAGAATTTAAATAATTCCATAGGAAACCCCTCCAGACCCGAGCTTTTTCCACTCTGCATAAAGAAAAGCGTTGCTCTCACCTCTTCTGTCGAAACTTCTTCCAGTAGGAATTGGTTCATTTCCTTAGAGAAAATGGGTTGGAACTTGGCCACTACTTCTAGGATTTCTTGGATAGGGCAACCTTCAAGATCCGAGAAGAGGGATTCAAAGAAAGGAGCTCCTGCCTCTGATTTTTCCTGAAAGGAACTGACCCTAATTCCTTCTTCATTCTTGATTTCCCATATAGTATTGAGGTTCCATCTTTGGTTGGCAAAGTTATGGAATAATTTGGTGTTGTTATCCTCGACTTTTATCCAAAGTGCTCAACTTTTTAGTCTCCATTCCTCTTCTTCTCGTTTTAACCACTCGTTGCATTTTTTTCCCAGACACCTAAACTCCTCCAAAAGAGTCAGGATTAGGGTTTCCCTATCCAACCTTGAACCAATTTTTTATAGTTATTTTTCGATCTATGTAAGCTCCTTTTTCTTTTTAGTTTTCCAATTAGGGATCCATTTCTTTATTGCAGATTTGGTATTCTTCGGGGTTTTCTCTCATTGTATCATTAGAGGTTCATTATTGTCGGCTCGAAGTTTCTTCCAAGTTGAAGTAATAACGTTTTGGAAGCCGGGGTCATCAAACCAAACTTTGTTGATTTTTAATGGCGAGGGGGGCGAGGCTAAGCTAGAGCTCCATCTCAAAGAGATAGGGAGATGGTTTGAACTCCCTCCTTCTTCCACTTTTGAAATGAATCTTAGACCCTTCTCCATAAAATTTTCTAAAACTAGAAATCTATCAAGGCATTTCGCAACTTCGTCTCTTCCTCTTCAAAAATTTCTCCACGTTGGGGAGAGCCTCACTAGTTCCACATCCAATAGATTAACATATTTGAGAAAAGATAGAAAAAAGCCTTTTTGATGATCTTGTTTTGGAGAGGGGACCCAAACTTCTCTGAGAGAGAGAGTGAAATTCAAATCCCCTCCAATGACTGAGAGGGAGTCATTAAAAATTCCCTCATTTTTCAAATCTTCCCAGAAGGGAATTCTTTCAGAGTAAGGGTCATAGATATTTATAACAAAATAGGCAAAGTCAACATCTTATGTTTTAGGTTTATAGAAATGGTGGATTGTGAAGACAACGAAGAAAGGGATTTAAAAGTCGGACTCCAACCTATGAGCATCCCTCAGGACAGATCTTTTGCGTCTACTGCACTAAAGGCCCAATTTTTTAACCATGGGCTTACATTCTTTATAGCTTCTTCCCCTTTACACATCGTCTCCTATAGTAAAATAACATTAGGGTTAAGGCTCAGGAGAATCCTTTTGAGGGCTAGGTTTTTTTTGGGGGGGGGGCAACCCCTCTTGCATTGAAAGAGAGAAGGATCATTTTTTTCAAAGGGGGGAGGGCCTTCCCTGCTCTAAGGGCCCTTGTGATGGTAGTCTGTGTGCCTTTCCTAATTCTAGTTGCTGTCAGTTCTTTAGCTTTCGAGATATTTAACTTTCTTCCTGTTGTGGACACTTGAGGGACATCAAGGGCCAAACTCCCCTTGGAAGGAGAGGCTTCCTTGGCTTTGTCTTTTGATCTCAGAGTGTATCCTTTAGAGGGGGGAGGGTGGTGGGAGGGGAGCAAGGCACTGGGGGAGGGTGGTGGGAGGGGAGCAAGGCACTGGGGGAGGGGGGAGAGGGGGGGAAGGATCGAGGGGCCAAGGAAAGTTTAGAACTAGGGGAAGGAAGGGTTCTGGAAGGCCTAGAGGGAGATAGGGTTTCCGTTTTGGTTAGGACAGGGGAGGAAGAGGGTTGAGGAGGGGGGAAGAAGCTTTTCAACAAGAGGAGGGACCGGAGAAGACTTTGTCTGGGAAGCCACAATTTCTATTAGGGAAGAAAGGGGATCAAGGGGAGAGACCGAAGGTGAGGACGTGTTAATTGACCCTTTTGAACCGAAAGGACTCTTAGAAAATTTAGTCTCGCGCAAAAGAGAAGAAGGGTAAACAAAATCATGTGTAATCATACATGTATGAGCAGCCTGGCAAACTAGATCACCCATTTTTTCACTTGAAGCTTTGATGGTCCCATGATCGATGTTAACTTCCTTAGAGTTTCTTGTCAAGACCACCTCAACCTTCTCAGATCTGTTGCAGGTGGATTTCCTTACACAAGTTTTCTTTACAAGTATGTTTCCCAGTAGCAATCACAAGTAGTCGACTCGCAAGTGCCCAATTTCATGGCAGGCATAGCACCTGAAGGGAATTCTCCAGTAATCCACCTTTTGGTGGCATGCTATGTCTCCTAGGACTAGGTCCAAGCTCTCGATAAAGCCATCTCTAACATTAACCTCCACTTGAATCCAAGTCCAATGCCTGTCTTTTTTTTAGGCCTAATTGGGTTCTAATCCCACGAAAGTCCCTATTTTGTCTCCAATTACTTTCAATGCCTCTGTGGTCCAAAAGGCCAGTGGGAGGCCAGGTAAGATAGACCATAACTTCATCTGGGAGACTGGTTCATGCTCAGGGTTGAATTACACTATCTAGGGTTTTAGCACCAAGCCTGACGACCCCCATGACTGGGTTCTTCTCAACAATTTTTTGTTTTCTACTTTCGACTTGCATAAAATGGAATTCCATCCTTTGGATAAAACATGAGCTTTCGGCGTATACCCTAGAAACGGGGACTAGGTTTGTTCTAACCAAGACTACATGGCCTAGTGTCATGGTGATTTTCCTGTGAACCTCCCAACTAAAAGTTTTCCATGGAAATTGGTTATGTCCAAAATTGCCAAGTCTTTCCCTACAACCATCTTCACTTGTCCGCATTTTTCCCGTATGCACTTTGTTGGCTTCTTCACTAGGATTTTCATATTCTTCTCCTGAGTGTGTAGTGGGAAATCAATTGGGATTTCTTCTGATCTTCTTTGATAATTGATAGGGAAAACCTGCTCAGAGTCTTCGGAACCAGAGAGGCTTTCCTTAGAAATAACCACATATTTTGCGCTTCCCTTAGCATTTTTGCTAACCAAGATGTCGTCTTCCTTGTTACGGACATACTCCACACGAGGAGTAATGGCCTTTCCCTCGAGATATGAAATGGGATAAGGTTGTGCCGAAGGGGGGGGGATGAATCTCTCGATCCAAGAATTCCTCGAAGCAATGGAAGGTGTGGCAACGTGAAGGACTAGGTTCGTAGTCCATCTCCTCCTCTGCATAGTCAACCATATGTATGTGCCTTCGTACCTGTGACGTCTATCAAACACGGAACATGGAAGAATCTAGAATGGAACGTCGATAGTAGGTGACAGGGGACAGGAGCTAGTGGCATGGGGAAAGAAACAGGGCTATCGAAAAAGGGGAATGAGAGATGGGCAAGGGAACGAGAAAGGGAGAGGGAGAGGGCCTACGACCATAGCTCTCGATCTTATTGGCCTATGGCCAAATCTCTCGAGCTTACTTGTCTACGACCATAACTCTCGAGCTTACTGGTCTGCCATCATATGCGCTCGCTCCTTCGACTAGATAACCGAAAACCAACCCCCCATAAAATAGTTAAAGTTATTCTTATCTCAAGGGCTTAGGTTAAAATAAAATAAAGTTGTTGATGCATTAAGTAGAATTGATTTTCTTTTTCAAGAATTTCAAGTCAACACTTTAGGCTTTGATGGCTTAAAATAAATATATCGAGATAATGCAGATTTAAAAGGTGCCTATGCAGCTTGTGAAAATCCACTTGCCGGTAACAGAAGTCAATGGTTGGATTATATGATACAGGAAGGACTGTTATTTAGGAACAATAAATTGTGCATACCAAAGTGTTAATTGAGGGAGAATCTGATCAAAGAAAATCACAGTGGAGGATTGTCGAGACATTTTGGACAAGATAAAACTTTTGCTAAGGTAAATGTTTTTTATTTTGGCATGGTATGTAGAATCAAGTGAAGAAGTTTATGGAAAGGTGCATAATTTGTCAGCATGCCAAAGGGAGAACTCATAATATAGGGGTGTATCAACCATTGCCCATTCCAAGCAGGCCATGGGATGTAGCGAGTATGGACTTTGTGTTGGAAATTCCAAGAACAAAGAGAGGTAATGATTCTATCTATGTTGTGGTAGATAGATTTTAAAAAATGGCTCATTTAATTGCATGTACCAAGACTAGTGATGCAACAAATGTTGCAAATTTGTTCTTTAAATAGGTTGTAAGGTTGCATGGTTTACCCAAAAGTATAGTTTCTGAAAAAGACATTAGATGTGTGGGACACTTTTAAAGAACCTTATGGAAGAATCTTGGTACTAATCTCAATTTTAGTTCAGCCTATCATACACAGACCGATGAACAAACATAGGTAGTAAATAGAAGTCTGGGAAATATTTTGAGAAACCTTGTGAATGAGAATTGTAAGCAATGGGATTAGATGCTTTCTCAAGCTGAGTTTGCGTATAATGACTCACCAAATTGAATCACATGGATGATTCCTATTAGAACTGAGAGTCACCCTCGGATTGCAAGAGGATAATCCCAATAAGAGGATGTTGGTTTTATGAGTGGAGGTAAAATGGACAAAACTCAATACAAGAATGATTTTAATCACAGAAACTGGACAAGCAATGCACAGGGAAGTGAGGTCCTCATTAACTTCAGTCAGTGATTTGAGTTTAAGTGTGAGTAGAAGGAAGACTTAGTGAGAGAGGTGAACAAGACTGCTATAAGCATTCAACCTTCGAGCAGCTTGGTGAAGAAAAAAGCAGGCTCAAGAGCACTCTTGAACTCAAGTTTCAGACACTGAAATATGTCACAGCAACATAATAATCAAACCTACATCACCATGCAACTACAACAACTCGACTGGATCCTCCATGCCCGAGTCTTTCAGCATAAGGAGAGATAAGATAACAAAGAAGCTGACTAAAACTAGTCACAACAATATTGTAATCAAACCTACATTACAATAGAAACACAACCCTCGATTGGATCCTCCATGCTCGAGTGTTTCAGCACAGTTTAAACAAAGAGATGAAAGAAGCCGACTTCTATTAATGCGAAAGTCTCAAATTTGATACATAACTAGAGAACAATTCTGGCATCAAAATTACACAGTAGGGAGCTCTGCTTAACCATCCGACCCCAACAAAATATTGAACTGATCAATTTATACTCAGATCAATCCATGACTACTAGGAGTGTGATCTTCCCATTGCATTCAAAGCATTTTGTTTGCGCCTTCTTTTGTCAGACTGTGTGTGTATCCTCTTGTTAGACACAAACTCAGCTCAGCATGGGGATGCAGGAAAAACCATCCATAGGGGTACCTCGGGTTGACAGTTCTGTCTCCATGGCCAGATCCTCCATGCCTTCTATTTATGGAGTGAGTTGAGGTTTCAACACCACTCCTTTTTCATTAACTGATCCTTTGTCGGGATCAGGATGAGGCTTAATGCCTAGGGGGATGCCATGTGTTGTTCTGGGATTTGACGTTTATAAGCACGTGATTACGAGGCTGTCGAAGGCGGTTTAGACCCACACCGCTTTTGAGCCCACAATCCACCACCTTTCGCCACATATCTCTTTCGCTATACCATGGTTTAAATTGCGGGAACGCTCAAGAATTTTATTGTTCAAGCATGTTGCGTCCCCACAATGAAACGTGGTCGTTGATCTGGTCGCGATCTGCAATCTGGGCGCTCCTGCTAAATTTAGAGCCAATGCTAAAGTTTATCCGCCTACCAACTTTAGGATCATTCTAATTGCGCTGGGAGATGGCGCTGAACAAGAACACTTCCCGAAGGATGATCTGACGTGGTGGCCTTATGTCACTATGCTCACGTGTCATGAAAAGAGAGGTGACATGTGCCACTTGGAAACAAGCGGATGATATGCACAAAGGCACATGGAATGAATGCCACGTGTCATCGCCAGATGGATGTCGGGTGTCATAACTAACGAGAACGCCACATATCTGAACTAATCACTGCCACGTACCTTGGCACTTCAGAGCTCAGGGGTGGTATGCATGTAGAGCTGGAGCTCCAAAGTGAACGAATATCGTCGATCTGAGGAGGAAACGTGGCAAGGATATGTTAACTCCGGGAGAAAACACTCTGGATCAAGATGGGAGTGAGGAATCTGAAACTCTCAAAGCTCAGAGTCCTGAAGCAAACAACCACCGTTATATTTGGATGGACACGCAGCAACGATCTGTGGACTTCAGGAGAAAACGCTCTGGATGAAAGCGAGAGGGGAGGAGATAAAACTCCTGAAGTCTGGATTCCCAAAGTAGATATTGACCATTCGATGGAGAAGGACGTGTGGCGCTTGATCTGCAACTCTGGGGCTTCTACCTAGCCACTAATCCTCGCACAATTTTGACATGTCAAATACACGCAAGTTGTTGATTTGTTCGTGATATACGATCTGGGAAAGCCCTACTTTTGTTACCACACGCCGCTCTTGGATGGACCCTACTTCCTGTTGCGAAGATCAATGACTCACAATTACTTCAGGAGTTCGGGCTTCATCTCTTCGATACTTTTAAAGCACAGCTCTTACCATCCTCCGAAGTAAATCTTCCAAAGCGTGGGATTTTCCTCCATGTGTCCTCTTGTTTTGGACAACCGAAATTTACTTCGGGAGTTTGGGCTTCGGGAGCTTCTCCTACTTGCTTGTGCACTTCTCCAAAGTGTCGAATTCTCGAAGTGTGAGATCTGTCGACGCGTGTCCTCAACCTTCAATGGTTTTGATTTACTTTGGGATGCTTGGCTAGTCGTTAATCCTTGTGTGAATTTTAAACTTCGATTGTCCGAGAGATGCTAATCTGAATTGTATAGGGGATCTTCGTCGTTGAAACATGAACCTCTCTGCCTGCCTGTATYTTAAGCCCGAAATGGAATTCTTTTGAATGTTGTGCTTGGATTCTTCATGTGCATACCACAGAATTGGACGACCTGTTTCCCTTGACAACTATATGTGATAACATTTGGCTTCATAGGGGATGACATGCTCCATGTGARTTGCCAAGAAAAGCAGTTCCAGTGCCTTAGCTGTTGGGTTGTGGTGTCGAACTTGAATACATTTTTCTGAAGACAATAGGCTGATATGTACACTACTCAACTTACAAATAAAACAAACATACAAGCTCCAGATGGAGTTTATTTATGTACAATCCTAAACTAACCGATTTTTACAATGTGTTAGGTGAAAACAAACTTCCACCATAGCCACCCAAACAGTTGGTAACATAATTCTTCTTTTCACTGCAAATGATCCACAAAAGGTAAGGGAAGTATGGCAACAAAATGAAAACATGTTTTGGAACACTGAGAATACCCCCAAATGATGATAAGATGAATAATTTTGCAAGCTCCAATGCTTTTGGAAAACTCAACTCCACATATAACCCCATAGGGTAATAAAATTTATAATAAGGCATGCTAAACTGGTAAGAAATTACCTCATTTACTTCATTATTGCTCAGTTGTTGTTTGGTGTTCTTAGAGTGTACAGGTGGATAAAGGATTGATGCAAGTTGGCCAATCCCAGGTGATATTTGTGCATTTACAAGTGTTGGACAGGAGATAAGCTGCACATTTATCTCTTCTTTTTCTGCTTCATGGCCCTCTCAAGGATCAGATTCACAATCATCATATACAGGAACCGTGCTACAAGGTTCCAAAGAAGCCATGAAGAAGCTCTGCTCTTTATCATCTTCACTGGGATATTCATCAAAAATTGGTTGTTTTTGGTCAGTATTCAAAACAACTTCTTCATCATAATCAGGGCTGCCAAAAACATCTGTTTCAAGGACAAAAATATCCTCTGCATTTTCTTCATAAGAGCAACAAATAAAATTTGCCTTCAATTTTGAAAAACTAGGAAAAAACAAAGAGGAATCTTCCCTAGTGTTTTTAACTAGTTTATCATCTATCTCAGCTTCATATTCATGCGAAATATCTACTGCAGAATACACTTGCTCTTCGACATCGGAATATTCAGAAGAGACATGTTGATCTTCATGAATATTTAAAACAACAGATACATCTGATATGATGCCAGATGTTTCTGTGTTATTGCTATCATAATGAATAACATTCAACACCTCATGATCTTCATGGTAAATGTTGTCTTCTATAATAAATGCTTCATCACAAATCGGGCATGACTAGCAAAATCTTTATGGAGCAAAGAAAACTCATCACAGCATCCCTCAAAAATACGTTCAGTTGAAAAATACTATTTAAAAAATGAATTAAAAGCTGCATGAAAATCTGTCAAAGAGCTAATACTTGCAATTGGAAGAGATCGGCACCAATCGCGAGCAATACCCTCTAATGAATACCTGAAAATCTTTATCTGAACATCTTCATGTATGATATGAAGTTGATGAATAAAATCATGAAAATCCAGCAAGTGATCAGCTGGTACCTCCCACTCTTCTCCTTGAAATTTAGGAAGGCTACTTTCCCATTCATCTCTACTAGGCAGTGGATTAGGGAAACCAACTGTTTTTGAAAAATCACAGAAGGCATACCTCTGAGCTAAAATTTTCTCCATTTCAAACTAATGGAGTCTCCATGGTGAAAGATCAGTAGTCAAAATAATGTGTCTAGCTTTAGTTCACCATCTAAAACTGGATCTCTTCAATGTTGTTCAACGTAAGGGGAGATAAGATAACAAAGAAGCTGACTAAAACTGGTCACAAGAATACTGTAATCAAACCTACATTACAATAGAACCACAATCCTCGACTGGATCCTCCATGCCCGAGTGTTTCAACACAGTTTAAACAAAGAGATGAAAGAAGCTGGCTTCTATTAATGCAAAAGTCTCAAATTTGATACATAACCAGAGAACAGTTATGGCATCAAAATTACACAGTAGGGAGCTTTTCTCAACCATCCAACCCCGACAAAATATTGAACTAATCGATTTATACTTAGATGAATCCATGACTACCAAGAGTGTGATCTGGCCATTGCATTCAAAGCCTTTCTTTTGCGCCTTCTTTTGTCAGACTATGCGTGTATCTTCTTGTCAAATGCAAACTCAGCTCAGCTTGGGCATGTAGGAAAAACCGTCCATAGGGGTACCTCGGGTTGACAATTCTGCCTCCATGGCCAGATCCTCCACACCTTCTATTTATGGAGTGAGTTGAGGTTTCAACCACCACTCCTTTTTCATTAACTGATCCTTTTGTCGAGATCGGGATGAGGCTTAATGCCTAGGGGGCTACCACACGCTTCTCTCGGATTTGATGTTTATAAGCAAGCGATTTCGGGGTCGTCGAAGGCGGTTTGGACCCACACTGCTTTTGAGCCCGCAATCCACCACCTTCTGCCACATATCTCTTTCTCTATACCATGGTTTCAATTGTGGGACTGCTAAATAATTTTATCGTTCGAGCATGTTGCGTCCCCGCAATGAAATGTGATCATTGATCTGGTCGCGATCTAGGTGCTCTTGCTGAATTTAGTGCCACCGCTAAAGTTTATCCGCCTACCAGCTTTAGGATCATTCTAACTGCGCTGGGAGATGGCGCTGAACAAAAACACTTCTCGGAGGATGATCTGACGTGGTGGCCTTACGTCACTATGCTGACCTTTCATGAAAAGAGAGGTGACACGTACCACTTGGAAACAAGAGGATGATATGCCCAAAGGTGCTTGGACTGAGTGCCATGTGTCATCACCAGATGGATGTCGAGTGTCATGACTAACGATAATGCCACATATCTGAACTAATGAATGCCACGTACTTTGGCACTTCAGAGCTCGAGGGCAGTATGCATGTAGAGCTGGAGCTCCGAAGTGAATGACGACCATCGATCTTAGGAGGACACGCGGCAGGGATCTGTTAACTCCGGGAGAAATTTTTTTGGATGAAGACAAGAGCGAGGAAACTGAAACTCCCAAAGCCCAGAGTCCCGAAGAAAACTACCACCGTTAGATTTGGATGGAAACACGACAACGATCTGTGGACTTCGGGAGAAAACGCTCCGGATGAAAGCGAGAGGGGAGGATATGAAACTCCCGAAGTTCGGATCCCTGAAGTAGATATTGACCGTCCAATGGAGAAGGACGCGTGGCGCTTGATCTGCAACTCTAGGGCTTCTGCCTAGCCATTAATCCTCATGCAATTTTGACATGTCAAATACATGCTAGCCATTGATCTGATCGCAATCTATGATCTAGGAAAGCCCCACTTTTGTTGCCACACACCGCTCTTGGATGGACCCTGCTTCCTGCTACGAAGATCAACGACTCACAATTACTTCGGGAGTTCAGGATTCGGTTCTTCGGGACTTTTCAACACATAGCTCTTACCATCCTCCGAAGTAAATATTCTGAAGCATGGGAACTGCGTCTACATGTCCTCTTGTTTTGGACGACCTAGATTTACTTCGGGAGTTCGGGATTTGGGAGCTTCTCCTGCTTGCTCACGCACTTCACCAAAGTGTCGAATTCCTGAAGTGTGAGATCTGTCGATGCATGTCCTCAACCTTCAATGGCTCAGATTTACTTCAGGACTTCGGGACGCTTGGCTAGTCGTTAATCCTTGTGCGACTTTTAAACTCCAACTGTCAGAGAGTCGCTAATCTTAACTATATACGGGATCTTCTCCATTGAAACATGAACCTGTTTGCATGCCTGTATTTTAAGCCCTAAATGGACTTCTTTTGAATGTTGCGCTTGGACGCTTCATGTTCAGAACACGGACTTGGACGACCTGCTGCCCTTGACAACTATATGTGATAACAAGTCCATTCCAAAATTTGTATGGAATGCACCCTAGGGGAGTGTATGAGTTGAGGAATTTTGAAAAACGAGAATTAAGAAGTGTTGATGGTGAGGATTTTGCAGTGACTATACATGAGTTACAGGAAAGGGTCAAACAAAAATTGCAAGAGAGCAACCAAAAGTATAAGCAAAGAGAATACATGAAGAGAAGATCCGTGAATTTTGAGGTTGGTGACTTGGTCATGGCATATTTGAGGAAAGAAAGGTTTCCTGTAGGGACTTATAACAAATTAAAACTTAAAAAGATCAAGCCATGTAAAATTTTAAGAAAGTTTTCTTCTAATGCATATGAAATAGAACTTCCAAGTAGTGTTGGAATTTCTCCAATCTTTAATGTTGCATATTTGTATTCCTTCAAGGAGACAGGGAATGTTCTAGTAGATGAACATGTAAGTGATGGAGATCAAACCATAGGATGGAAAGAACAACTACCCAGATCAGTGCAAAAGGAGATTGAGACATTATTGGATATGAAGGTAGTGAAGAAAACTAGATGCAAAGAGTATTTCCAGTACTTGGTCAAATGGAAAGGTAAAACAGTGGAGGATGCTACTTGGATGACAGTAGTAGAAATTTTGAAGTATGGAGTAGACCTTGAAGACTTGATGAACAATTATTTTCTTCCCTGGGAATCTAATGCAGGAGCATCTAACAGTAAAATCGAGAATTGACCACATGGGTCAATAAACATTTACCAAGGAAGTTGGTTCCCTAATTTTTTCATTTATTTGTAATAGTTAGAAGAATATATTTAGAAGGTATTGAAGATTCTGTAGTTTGAAAGGTGTGAGTATTTTCCTATGTAAAAGAACATAAATCCTAAGTTAGGGGATTGATAGAAATCCTCGGAGGATTTTTAGGCGTTTGTTAGAAGTCCCAAGAGATATAACATTCATTTTTATGTAACATAAGTGTGTGTGAGAAGAGGGGAGACGAAGGTCAGATAGAGAGTTGTGTGACATAGAGGTGCAACAAAGAACCGTGTGGAGTAATCTGTGTGTTGTATGTTTAAGGTCTGAGTGATCAAAAGAACCAGCATAATTCTGATATGTTTTATTTGAGATCTCTAGTTTCGTGTGTGTTAATTTGTTGGTGTATTCCTTTGACTTCATTCAGTATATTTTTGCTTGGGGATTTCAATGCATGCATTTACAAGAAATACCCCGCACCGTTAATTCCATCCAAGTTCTAAAACTCTATTTAAAAGAATATTTCCTAAGTATTTGTCTTCGCAAGAACAAACAATCACGATTTGGCACAGTAAAAATACGATGTAAATATTTTCGACAAGTCGGTATTGTTGCCAGATTCCACATGCAGAGTGATCTACGACACACCAACATTGCAAACTAAGGTTCACGCATAATTGTTTGCGACAGATCTCATCAATATTATTCATTGATGCTTCCGCACAGAGGTATATCCACATAGTGGTATTTTCGTGCAGAGTTATCTATGACAAAGCAAAATCCAATGTTGTAGGAAAAGGAAATTTGAGTGCTTGTTCGTGCTGATCCGAGGCCAGATGAGCAGCACGAATGTTAGTTGCTGACAGAGTATTGAAAACTCTATGATCGTGGATTGAAGTTGGTGGTTCACGCCATCACTAGCAGTCAACCTCCATGGATTCTATAGAGGAATGGAAGATGGAAAACATTGGAATGCTTATGGTTATGATGGAGGAATGTAAGTACGAAGGATATATTGGAACCCTTTTAGTTTCAAAGAAAGAATGCAAGGCCAAATATATTCAAACTATTGTGGTTTCGAAGGAGGAATGTGAGGCCAGAGATATTGAAACAATTATGGTTTCAAAGGAGGAAGGTGAGAGTGAGAAGATTGAAAAATAGGGGCAGGATTTGGTTGGGAGGTTTTCAAAGAATGATTTTAAGCATTATACCTTGTTTATTAGGGAGGTTGTGTCTTCACTTTTGTTCTTCAAGTTCAATGATAGAAAGGTAAAACCCAAATTGAATAAAAAAGTTCAAATTCATCATGAATGAATTGAATTGAAATGTCTATTAAGAAATATTTCATTGAACTTGAGTTGGTTTTTTTTAGGGACCTGCTGTGGCCACAACACCCCCCATAATGATTTTGAAATTATTATGGGTCCCTCCATATAAATTTTGTAAATATCGTTTTCTAGAATGGTTTGGTTTGGTTTCTTTTGAGAGATTTTCATTTTGATTTTATTTTAGTTTTGACATCCTCATTGCTTTCATTTTGTTGTCATCATTCCAACGGTTCAAGTTTCGCCTTATTCCGACTTATGGTTTGAAATATATCCTTGGTCAAAAGTTTGGTCAAATTTTTTTCACCACCTCGTCATAAAATATGTATTTTATTATGTTTCTTATAAATTGTAAATAAAATTGATGTTATTGTGTAAATAAGTTTTATTAATTCATTTTCTTTATTAATTAAGTCAATGAGTAATCTATAAGGTTAAATTTAATTCAATTTTTAGTTTATTAAATTGTAAATGCAATTTGGGTATATATAGAACATAAAATGTAACAAAACAAAACAAAATTAAATTAGTTTTGATGACTCAACTTTGACAAGTGATATCTTGAGTTTTACTCAATGAAATGAGACAAATAAGCACTCGTTGGAAAGATATTTGCATGGAGAAAAATATGACAACATTAATTCAAACAAATTTAGATATTTACTATCCCAAAAAATCAGCAGAAGTGAAGGCTACAAATTTGCAACTAAAATTAGTTTTCTGAATTGATTTAGAAGATTTTCTTTGGCCAAGAAGATTTGTTGTTGCTTATTCATTTCCAGATTGTTTCATTGTTAATATTATATCCATGAGAATGCAAGGGAAGGCATGAATTTGTTATTCTAATTTGGTAATTTGTTTTGAGAGATTGGAAATCACATCCATTTTCAGGAGGCGATTTTGCAAATCAATTTCCGAACAACCAGAGAATAACTTCACCGAATGGTTGAAAACCCACTTCCAAAATGGGTTAGTTTACCTCTAACAAGTTGTTTCCTCGGGAAATCAATATTTTGGGAGAACTCCTATCGGATTCAAACATAATTTTGAATAATTGTTGTTGCTGCCAATTTTCAGGAGGCGATTTTGAAGATTCATTTCCGCCCCAATGATGATTAATATCTCCAAACGATTGAAAAATCGTCTGTAAAAGAGGCCGATTTAGCTAACCTCCAAAGGATTTTTCAAACAAAATAAAATTTTGGAAGATATCGTGAGTTTTTTTAGGGTTTTTTTTCTTCCAGAATTTGGTATTTTATCGTTTTGAAATTCTATAGCTAATAATGAATTCGATCTGGAGGTGGAGAGGAAATGTAATTATATAAAGAGCTTTGGAAATAAGTTGTGAGGGTTCCAAATATGAGACTATAGGGGAAATTCTGCAGGGAGATACTCTGAATGGAATTATTGTAAGAGAGAGATATTTTCTGTAGAATAGGTAGAGTTTTTATCTGTGAGAGGAGAGGAATTTGCACTATTGTAAAACCACTTCTTGAAGGAGTTCAAGACTCAGAAGACTGTATAACAATATTTGGAGCTAATGATAATAAATTTTCACTTCTCTACACTATTGTATATGTTTTGTTGACTTTTCATTATTTCCTTGATGTTTCTTTCAACCTGGTTACAATTCTATGCCAATTAGTATATCATTAATCAATATTAGCACTATTGTTAGTCTTGTTAATTTTATGTTAATTGTTGTTCTGTTTAAAGCTATATTTGCAGGACTTGATAGGTTCAACCAGAGTTGATGAAGAATTCATAGAGACTTATTTGGAATAACTAAATAACTATTTATTGGTCAATTATAAATTTGTCTTGTTACATCTTGTATTGAGTTAAATGAACTACTTCCTTAATTCGATATAAATCTTACAATGGATTCATTCAAATGATTGGATTTGGATATATGCAAATAATCGTTTTAATAAATATTTATTAAGATTGTTTCATTGTATATCTTCTTGAACAACTTGTAAGTTGTCAAACTACTTTGAGAGTTTACAAGTAAAACTTAACTCCAGGTTCAATCACAATCTTTCCCCCTTCTTATTAAATACTTTGCTCTTAATTAGGAGTAAGGATATCCTTTTCCTAGTCAAGATAGGTTTTCCTTTTGTTTACTTGCATCTTAGGATTAATATGCATTTGCATTTAGAATAAATTATTTTCATTCTTTAAGTCTCCTTTCGCGGGTGAAAGCCTCATTGTGGCTAGACTGAGCCCTTATTTCAATCACCTTAAAGGGATCATCTTTTCCAAAGTAATAACATACAGGTGATTCATTTCCCTTCAGTTTGCTAATAATAATAATATATTATCATACACTAACAAGTTGAAGGCCTTGTACATAGACAACTATATATACAAGATAGCTTAGGCTAAATTAACTTTATGCTAGTCTTAGGAGAATGGTAACTGAACCCATTTTAACCAGTCAAAATCACCATTCCAAACGGATAAGGGCCTAACTAGGGCCATGACCGGGTGAGTTCCCCAATGTTGATTATGGTAATTTTTGGTCATCAACAAGACCTAACCTCCTTAACCCCTCACGTAGGTAGAATAATATATTTTCCATGTAATAAAGGCCAATATTAATAAGGCCTAGTCATAAGGAAGAATAAGTCAAATGTAAGAAGACCTAATAGAAGCTTCGGCTTCTAGAAGATATTCCTCTAGATTGTTCTTTTGGTAGACAAATTTAGTATAAATAGGAGTCGAGGGCATGGGAAGTCTTTGTCTTGAGAATCATTGTAATAGAGCGATGTTTTGCTAGAGGTTTCCGCCTCAAAGAGGCAAGTGAACATTGTTTCCTATCAATAAAGATATTATTTTGGTGTTGTGGTTTCATATAATGTGTTGTTCCGTTGTTATTCTCTGCAGTATTTATGTTTTTTTGTTATTATAATAGATCTGGTAACTTACAGGTGGTATTAGATCACTTTCCTTGGCAGAAAATTGTGGGTTATTGTTCTTAGGGTAGAGATGTATTCCGACATCTTAA
>ML801702.1:354878-379667 GCA_009831015.1 Picea engelmannii | reverse complement strand
CGAGATGCTCTAACACAGTATACAAAGAGATGGAAGAGAAACTGACATCCATAAAGTAAGAAGTCTCAAATGCCTTATACATTAACCAAAGCGACCAACGCTTCATCAAAACTTACAGAACGGGAGCCTAGCTCAATCATCGACCCCTTACAAAATACAAATACTGAGTCTATATACTCAGCAAAATTCGCCTATCAGAGGCATGTTCAATCATCTAAGGCGTGGTGTCCCCTCAACTGAATTTGGACGGGTAACTTTCGTCAGACGCCGCCTTAACTGCGCATGGCTCCTGCATGGGAGATAGCAGCAACATTAAAGGCCAATATGGCGTGCGCAGACTTTCTCTGGTCAGATGAGGATCGGCCATGACCTTTTGGAGAAAATCAGTGTACAGGACCGTCTCGGGCAGACTGTCTACCGGAATTTCCATACCTCGCATTCAATAAGTGAGATGAGGTTTCAACTACCTCTGTTCACCTTCATTTAATTCTTCAGCAAGGACCAGGATCGAAGTCGCATCAGATGGCGCATGGAGATCACGATGATCCTTTCGGCGGCTAGCCCCGACGCCTTTGGCTGCTTTTGCATAGTTCTTTTCTTTCCCAGGTGGCCATGGGCTGTGACCCCGTGCTTACTTGCAAAGGAGCTTTCGACGTTCGTGAATAGGAAGGGGCTGATCCCCGTCCCTCGAAACCGCAATGAGCGAAACGCCGAGATGGATTGAGTTGGCGCCGCGCGTCCCCCTAGATCTGACGGCTCTGAACTCACCCGATGATGCTGTGAGCCCGATTTCAGGCGCTATCGGCACTTCGGGGTTCGGGGCTTCGAGATGTATAACGACAGAAAACCTTCACCCTTTGAACTTGCGACTGTCGAAAAGCCGACGTGACCAGATCTCGCGCCACGTGTCCTTTGGATGAACGACTGCCATCCATGCCCGCACATGATGTGGGCGCTATCCATTGCACTATCCTCGTCGTATCTTCTCTATCTGCGACTTCCCACCAACCGTTGATCTACTCATATGGATGGATCAAGACCGCTGACACTATAATTTTTCCCGCTCGCTTGATTTTAAGTCCGAACAGGACTTCTTCTATGCATTGTGCTTGGGCACTCCTCGTGCAACCTGTAGACTTGAATACTCTTGTGCCCCGGACAAAAAATGTTACTAACAGGACAGGTGGCCTATCAATTATCTTTGAACATACATTCTAAGCTCCATCCTGATTTTCATGTCTCCTGCTTAAAGAAGGTGATTGGAACTAAGTACCAAACTCAAACCAGTCTTACCGAGCTGGATGAAGAATGCTCCATCTAGTTGCAACCACAAGTAGTCTTGGACCAGCGTGAGTGTCGTCTCCATCAGCACACCATCAATGAACTGTTAGTACAGTGGAAAGTTACAACTCCAACAGATGCAACCTGGGAGCCAACTACCATTCTACAACAATTTCCTCATCGCAAGCCTTGTGGACAAGGTTGTTTTTTAAGGGGGAGGGCATGTTAGGGACCTAACCCCTCACATAGGTAGAATAATATATTTTCCATGTAATAAAGGCCAATATTAATAAGGCCTAGTAATAAGGAAGAATAAGTCAAATGTAATAAGACCTAATAGAAGCTTCCGCTTCTAGAAGATCTTCCTCTAGATTGTTCTTTTGGTAGATAGATTTAGTGTAAATAGGAGTTGAGGGCATGAGAAGTCTTTGTCTTGAGAATCGTTGCAATAGAGCGATGCTCCCCTGGAGGTTTCCTCCTCAAAGAGGCAAGTGAACATTATTTCCTATCAATAAAGATATTATTTTGGTGTTGTGGTTTCATATACTGTGTTGTTCTGTTGTTATTCTCTGCAGTATTTATGTTTTTTTTCTATTATAATAGATCTGGTACCTTACAGTTTTCCACTTTTGTTTCTTGAAGTTTAAGGAAAACCCAAATTGAATAAAAATGTTCAAAACAATTTTGAATGAATTGAATTGAAATGCCCATTTAGTGACATATCATTTAATTTTATCTTAGATTTCACTTTTGTTTCTTTAAGTCATGAATGACCATGTTTTTTCAATCATTGTAATGATGGCTCTGTTCACCTCATTCATCACAATGCCACAATTGATAATGACTATATACAAACAAGCAAGGAAGTTGGTCTCATGCAAGCGCAAAAATATGCAAAGAGACAAGCCAGATGACGAGCTTCAAATCTCGGCATGTCTGCATGGAACAAGGATCATACTGCAATGATAAACCCGATTGATGCCTTTAAGGGGTTAGGAAACCCTGCCTCGCATCTAGTGGAGGTGTCAAAGAGGTATTCTACAATCATATGGTTCACAAGGCTTGGTAAGAGGACCTCCCCTTCTGGAACAAAAACCAATTGCAACAATATGAGACAGTGATTGCATTCAAAGTGTATGGGCATCTAAGAAAAGTAACAATGAATCCCATGACTTTCATCTTTTCATTCCAAGATATGCATGAGGATATATACAACATTGTTGATCATAAACGGATCACCATGATCATACTCCTTCCACAAATACTAGCATGTTGATGACATCCTAGAGTCTATGAATCTAAGATTCGAGACAGTGAACTAGAGGGTATTGGAGCGCACACCTTGCTCGGTAGGCATCGTGATGGATAGGGACCTGTTGGGGGGTTAGTCCCAATGGGAAACTTCCAACATAGACCATCACATCATTGTCCTTTTCTTTAGAGGTCTGGATGACTGCGAGGTTCTAGTGTTTAGAAGAATAATGACGAAGCATCTCGACATTATGATGATGGTAATAAGGTCCCTGCTCGACACTAAGTTCCACTACTTATCCAACAACAGGTAGAATTAAGGCAATAAAACAAGTCAAAAGTGAAAATTACCCAATCATGTAACTCTGATACTTGATCACTAACTTGGTTCCTTAAATGGGATACGTAGTTTTCACATTCTTCAAGAGTCATGGATGAGTTCTTGGAGGTTTATCAGGTACATAATTTTTTTCACCACCTCTTGCCATATGAGCCTAAAATTATATCTACTTAGAGTTATCCTCTATTTTTCTATTTACCACATCTTTTGATTCACCTCAAACAAATCTTCCAATAAAAAATTATGGAAGTTCCAATTTAACATACCTTTCTAAAACCCTAATTTGGAGATTATTCTACATGCTAACCTTGCACTCAATATAACTCTGAAATTTTTGCACCTCTAAGTCTAAAATTTTATTTGGTGGTATCTTGAAATGTCTTCTATGCATTTCCACAGGTTTGATGAAATTATTATGTGCCAAGAAAAATTTATGGTAACTTTCCTAAGACTTACTGATTTTGGATCTTTCGTGAGAGTGAACTTGTACGGACTGCCTCATGTCCAATTTTTCAGATCTACTTTTGAAAGTTTGCCTGAAAACATATGGTCCGTACATTGTTTAATACAACTAGTCGCATTCAATTTGGATATTTCTAGAATAAGATATGGTTGTTTTACCCAAAACACCTATTTGAGACTAGTTCTAGGACTAATAAAAAACCCTAACTTCCACAACATGTAACTTGAAAAGTGTAGTGGATCAGAATCTGAAAGTTTTACCATAGGTAATTCTCTATGTCATCTTATGTTTGCAAAACATTCACTCCCTTAAACTTCCTAGAAAAAATATCATAGTGAAAATTCCAAGATTACTTGTTTAAAGGAGCCAAAGCCAAGGACCATATGCTTTAAAACCAAATGTTATGCACTAAACACCCAAATAACAATAAAATAGAAAGATAAGTAACTCCATGCCTGTGAATGAGAGAGAATAATGAATGAAAAGCCTCTTTGAGGGTGTAACCTCCTTTTATAATATAATAAATGCACAAGATGAAATTCTCTTTAAAACCAGGTCTCCTTAGTATATTATTATAGAAGACAAAGGGTACAATTACAATTAAAGGGCCTATTTGACCATTAAAAGGCCTAGCCAACCAATAAATACAACACTAACATAACAATATAAATGTAATAATTTGATATCTAGGGATTAACAATAAAATGCAAAATTAGATACCTAAGTAATGAAAATATAAAATGTATGTCATACTAACCTCTTCCAAGAAACTATCTTGAATAGGATCCTCGGTTGAGCCATGACAAGTATGACTACAATGAGAGCATCCATGTGCAAAAATTGTTCTAGAACCAAAATGGCCAGCCTTACCTAAAATCCCTACACCTAGTGGTCTAACATCATCAGATGATGGATCTTAATGAGGAGCTGCAAAAAACGTACTATGCTGAACTAAATTACGTGTCGCAAATGATATCGCAATACTAGTGGCTCGAATCCTATTTCCAATCTAAGGTGGTTTGGGAGGTTGTTAGGAAATCACCTATGAGCAAGTGACCTTCTCAATGGGTTATGCTTAGCGGCTGCTCTATCTTGAACAGAGCCAAGACCAACCCTTTGGAATTATCTAATGTCAAAACAATTAACATGGATACCTAGAATGAATTCAACCCATAATTTTCAAATAAAATACAAGGCAAGCTCCTTGTTAGTGTATGGAGGTTGATTAAATACGAGAAACCAAATCCATCCAGTTGTCTCTCCATGCTAGAAATGTGCACCAATCCATGAAAATATATCTCTTTCTTGGATGAGATGGTTGGTTGGTTCTAGGGTTAATGAAAAATTGAACAATACTCTCTTTGTGTACATTCAAGTTTTTGACCTGTTCCTTACTAATGCCAATTGACTAGTACTATCTCATACTAGCCCTATATTTGGAGATATCAAATAATTTTCCATGGGAATGGCCAATGAAAGTAATGATGGTGTCAAGTGAAGTGGCCAATGAAATATGTAATGACTCTCTTGTGTTTCTAAGATCCCCAATTAGGTTTTCAAATTCATTTAGACATGATTGATTTCATTGTATAGGTCTTGTGGGGAGTTATAGTTTGGGTTTTCATCGGGGTTTTTTTCCATGGTGATGAAATAACATTTTCAATTAAATGATAATAAAATTCTACTAAAAATATATAAATTTCTAAAATTTAAAAATTATAAAAATGGCATTTAAAATCAAATATATTCGGAAATGAGAACTTTTCTTTGCAAAATACAGATTGCCAATGATGTCAATGTCTAGGCCCTACTTTTTGTCACTGATTTTGGGCCTATATAATGAATCATGCTCGCATTGGTGGAGGAAAAAGTCACTACACGTTGGTGAGAAAATGAATAAAAGCTAGTCATGTTTTTTTTATATGGTTTTACAAACAATAACGTGCATGTGTTCCTCGTGGGTGCGCTAAGAAACATGCATGCATTTTTAATGTGTCCATGTTGTTTTTTATCAAAAAATAGACGTGGACTATTATAATCCACTATGAAATAACTTGCCTAGAGCTTCTATGGGGGCCAAGGCCATTTAAATAGGAACATCCATGTGTTCCTAAAGTGCACATGTGTTCCCTAATTAAACAATGAACACACTTTCTTGTTGCAGTGAAAAAGGGAACCATCTTTGTGCACTCACTCATTATAACATTATTTTTTAATTATTATCATCATATTTGTTTTTCATTTTCACATATTTTAGTTTTCTTTTTTTCTTTTTTTCTTTTTTTTTAGTTTTAATTTGTTAACAATATCTTTAGAAAATACATGTCATCCATACTTTTACATAATCTCATTTTCTTCTTCTTTTTTCCCTTTTTTAAATTAAGAATCTCAATATTTTTTTCATTTCAATTTGTGAATGTTACTTTTAGTTATACATCTCATTCATATTGGAGTAAGATAATATTATAACAAATAGACCTTCTTTCTTGCCACAATTCTAATAAAAATCTAGTAGAAATTTAAGGTATGAGTAAAGTTCTACCATGATCCAAGGTCCACGAATGGTGAAACATTGCCCTTACCGGAAGTTCTACCATGATCCTAGGCCCATGAATGGTGAAACATTTCCCTTAGGGTTTTCCCAAATATGAATCAACATTAATTGCTAAAATTTTTATTGGAGTTTCAAATTTCAATAGGCATTACTTTAAGTTACAAATTTCATTCACACTAAATTGTAGAATACACATAGTTTTTCTGTATGCAATATTATATTGTAAGGAGTAAGTTAATATGGGGCAAACTCAACCTTTTAGGTGAGTCTATTTTTTTCAACAAAGAAAAGGCAAAGTTTCACTTGACATTCCATAGTCAAAATTCCTATCAATCAAGGGAAACTATAATTTCTAGCAAAATTCCCACCAAACTTAAAAAATTCTAAAAGACAAAAGTATCTACTTATTAACTTGTTCCATTACTTAACCCCTTACTCCATTCTACCTCATAATTAAGCCTAAAGACATTTAGGCTATGAGAAAGGAGAAAGGACTTCATACGATTCATTTAACAAATCAATCACATAATGCCATTTGTCCACAAACCTATGCTGTCCATTTTTTCAAAGTAGCTTGTGCCACCATCTCTATTATTTGGCCTCTGCCATCCATCTCTATCATTTTGTCAAGCTGCCCTGCCTCTCTTGGGCCTTCAAGTTGCATGCATATAAAGCCTATCCTTGCGTCAAAGCATTTCCATACGTCTTGTAATTGTTATGACATCGAGAAGGAAGCACCATATGTCTGTTGCATATACTTGATTGGTATCATGCTTTTCTACTCTCTATATTATACAACTTGGGTTGTAGTTTTGGCTAATTTGATGACAATATTGTTGAGATTTTATGTAATTTCAGAAGTTATTCCTAAATGTAATTGTATTGGTTATTCCTAAGTGTAATTGTGAAATGGTTTATTGATAAGTCATGTCTTTTAGGTCTTTTAAAGTATACATAGAGGTTATATCGAGTCATTTTGATCACTCATTGAATATAAGTACAAGAGAGTAGCACACACTTATCTAGGAGGCTATTCTTGATTTGTGTATGGGTCTCTTTGGTCTTGATTTCGTGAAAGAGCATCGTATGACATTGTACATGTTGGAGGAATCTATATTGAGAAAAGTTTGTAGGGTTTTCTCCCCTTGAGGGTTTCCCTAAGGATATATCTTGTTGTTCTGTGGATATCTATCTTTTAGTTGTGATCCTTTTTCATATTAAATAATATATATATATATACACACACACACAATATCATCTCTCTTGAAAAATCAACTTGGTATCAGAGCAGGACTGGGCCTGACTCCCTCACAGGAGGGCTCAGGGAAATGGAAAATAAATGGGACTTATGAGAGTAAGAGAGTAGATAGTCTGAGTGAGTGAATTACTACTGTGTTTGCAATAGTGTGTATGTCCATCACATTGACATGATGATCGTCTGAGTGAGTGAATTACTATTGTGTTTGCAATAGTGTGTCTGTCCATCACATTGACATGATGATCGTGAGTGAGAGCCATTAAGGGTAGCGATAATTGAGAAGTCTCGTTGGAGTCACTTGACAGTGATCTGAAGAAGCCATACTCCTCTACGGAGATCTCAGACAAACCACCTATGACGGAGATAGATTGAACAGATTTTGCCTTTCTCCTTATTGTTGTTGGTAGTGTTTGTTCAACAACACTTGCAAGGTTTCCTTGTTACAGTCTGTGTAGTTGCAGTGAAAATCAATAGAAAGAACGGGTTCTCGCAAGCCAACACAATCATGTAAGCGAAGTTTAAGAAGAAGAGGGCACTGTGAAATAAAGATGGCTAAAGAGTCATCTGTGAGTTCCATGCCTGTGAAGGTGCAATACAATAAATGTTTAAATCTGGCGAATTGGGTTGGAATATGGGTGAGAATATAGTTGTCACGTTGGAGCGTAGTGATACGAGTGCAGGAGAAAAGGGCCTCCAAGGCTAGGCTTTCCCTTGGCAGGTAATCTTTGAGAATGAGCACTTCAACATTCTTCCTGGAAAGGCACTCCAACCAATTCAATATGCTTTGGGTGGTAAACTGCCACGACATTGAATTTTTGACAGTGGGACTCCACCCTGCGGTATCGTTGGTGAGACGAATGACCGTTAGATCTGATGAATGCGACTGCAATATGTTGGATATTATATTCTCCAAGGTTGCCATGGAGAGGGGATTGGGTGTGGGAGGCTGGAGATATTGTGGTGTCAGAAAATAGGGAGAGAGGTCTATATTGGGAATTTCTCTGTAAAGGAATCTCCATCGTTTAGAGAGGACAGAACATTGGACTACCTCTCTAAAGGGGAGTTTCGAAAGGATGAGACAAAGGAGACTGTCTAGTAGTGTAGACAATCTATCCAAAGCTATGCCCATTTCAGGAATAACACAAATTCCCAAAGTACACATGCAACCACTTAAAAGGTTCAAGGGAAAAATGGATGGATGATGCACCCACATAAATTTATCAGAGTCTAAAAGGTCCAAAAAAAAGCTAGCACGATCGAGAAGTTTGAGGGTATTCTTGTAGGGTTTCATTCTTCCTTCCTTTGTGATTTGGGATCCAATGATATTCTCAGCGTTACACCTACGGTGACATAAGTGCAGGGATAGTAACAACACGAGTAGTGATGGGGAGTACTAAAACTCTATCGTAAATAGGAATTGTAGATGAGAGTTGTGAGTTAAGGAGGGATGAAGGCATTCTACTTATGTTCCTCACTTGGGTGCTCCCAAAACTCTTTGGAAGAGGAAGAGAGGAGTAGAAACACTTGTATGAGTTATGGGATAGAGAATTTCTTATAGAAAAACAACCTCATTTAGACTTTGGTTATCATATCCCTAGAAAGTGATAAAGAATTATGAATGTGGACCCAACCCTGTGTGAATGGAGGCTTCATCATCTACAGGGTTACTGAGAAATACTATCACAAGGTCACCACCTTGATCATTATCTGTATCATGAATAGGAAATGTGTTTGCAAGGATCATTACAACAAACTTTAGAACGAGAAATATTCTTGTTTTGCTCTTATTTTGTTTTGGGCAAGTTACCATGGAAATGCTTGTTCCATGGAGATGCTCTTGTTCTTGTTCTAGGAAAGTTACCATGGATACCTGGTTAGTAGATCATGGTACTTTTAGGAACATGACAGTTTACCGAGATTCTTATACTATGTGACACTCATGGATATTATTCATGAACACCAAGGATGAGGTCTTCAACAGATTCTAAGAGTTCAGGGCTCAGGTAGAGAAACTGGCAGAAAGGAAGATCAAGATCAACACAAGTATTTGGTAAGGAGTGATTGAGATGGACATAAGAAGCAGTGACAAACCCTTTGTAGATGAGATCACGTGAAGCTTGTGCCAATGTGTTGATGTGGTGGTTACCATGATGTTGTGTGTTTTGGAAAATGGAAATATGGTCACAGAATCATAGAGGGAGCAACCAGTGAGGCAAACTGGACAATCATGGTTTTCAGTGAAAGAGGGAATTGGCCTCTCAGTTCAATATGAAGGATCTTGGTCTGATGCACTATTACTTGGGATTGGAGGTATGGCAAACACTTAGTTAGATTTTCTTGAATTAGGGAAAATATGTTGTGGAGATCCTGAAGAGGTCCGGGTGTTGGACTGTAAATCGATGGCTACATTGATGGCATCAAATGTGAATTTGATGGATGATACGAATTCAGAGGTTGTGTATGCTACATTATACAGGAAAATGATTGGATCATTGATGTATTTGACGAATACATGACCATATATATGTTTTGTTGTGAACACCCTAAGTCAGTACATGGTTGACCCCAGACGTGTTCACCTTATTGCAATAAAACATGTGATGCGGTACCTTAAAGGTATAATGTATTATAGGCTCAAGTATGTTGCAGGCATTGGGATCAGTCTACTTGGATATTTGAATTAAGATTGGACCAATAGTGTTGCAAACCAGAAAAGTACATTAGGATGTTGCTTCACTTCGGGATCCGGTATGATTTCATGGATTAGTAAGATGCAATCATGTGTAGCACTCAGTAAGACCGAGGAAGATTATGTGGCAACATGTGCAGCAAGTCGCGAAGCAATATGGCTTCGGAAATTGCTGACTGGATTATTTGATATTGCAATGGAGGCGACTTGTATCTTGTGCGACAACCAAAGTTGTATAAAGTTGTCAGAGTGTTGATATTATGGTAGCTGTGGGAGGTATCAACCTCCATGTGTAACCCTGACAAGAACAGAATATTTCGGGAAGAAAGAAGAAACCCTAAATCTTTGGACATAACCCTAGAAGACAATTCGACTAAAGGAAATATTTAATATTGAGTTTTTAGCCTCTAGAATGAGAAGATGACCCAGAAAGCTAAGGAGAAGAAATATAAATACATGACACCAGATCTCATTTGATACACACAGCTCGCAACTGCATAAATGTAAGAGTGTGCACTGCAGAAACTAGGTAAGTGTGCAAGTCTGGAGAGTAGTTGCAGCTGCAGCTACTGCAATCTGTATTCTCTGTTTAGGCTTGGACTTTCTATTGGTTATGGTTTGGACTTTCTGTCTTGTGTGCTAGCTCTAGAGAGAGGTACGCTACATTGATTAGCTATTAGGCCTAGGGTTTTCTTCCAAAATTACTCTCTGTCAAGGTTAAGGTGCTCGGGGGTGGCTTCAACCTATGGTTGGGTGACAATATTGCTATATTGTCTATGGTTAAATGAACACACCTATTATTTTCTAATAGGTTATGGGCCCACACTATATTCGGACAGTCTAACCGTTGGAAGATAGATTAGGAGGATTTGCTCAGTTATAGTTGCAGTTGCAGCCAGTTTTTGCTACAGCAACAAAACCCTAACCCTCTTGTTGAGGCACATTAAGTGAAGAGATTGACCTAATTTATGGATATCCTAGTGCGCCCTAACCCATCACACATCCTGGTACTCTCAACAAGCTAAGATGCCAAGTTTGAGTTTCTAGTCAAAGTCAAAGGTTGACCAAGTCAAAGTAGTCATGACTTACTCTATGAAGTCAGAAAACAAGTTAGAAGGGGCTTATAACTTCAGAGCATGGAAGACAAGGATTGACTTCATCCTTGCCAAAAATAAATTGTTGGATATCGTGAAAGGAAAGATTGTGGAACCACAGGTTGAAGAAGGAAAAGAGAAGGAACCTCAAAATGTTGCAATTATGGAGAAGTTCAAGGACAATGACATCAATTCCATGAGTACCATAGTGGACTCTGTAAAATACCACTTGATACCCTACATCTCTCATCTTGACTCGTCTAAGAAGATGTACGATGCCCTAACTAACCTCTTCTCAGTAAGAAACATTGGACAAGTAATGAGTCTGAAGAATGAGCTCTGTGACATGAAAATGAATGATGATGACAACATAACATCATAATTTGTGAGAATCTCTCAGTTAAGAGATCAACTACAAGCTATTGAAGAAATCATTTCAGAGAAGGAACTAGTAAATATAGTACTCAGTGGTCTTCCCAAGACATGGGATGCATTTGCTGCAAGCATGAACACAAGGAAGGAGTATCCCACATTTGAAGAACTTTGGACTTGCAGTGCACAAGAAGAATCAAGGATTAGCACAAAAGAGAAATTCCAAAGGAAATATGATGATCAAGCCTACACAACAAAGTTCAAGAAATTCAGGAATAAGAAAAAGTTTGAATCAAGGAAGAAACCGAATCAAGAGAAAGATATGTCAAAAATACAATGCTTCAACTGTCGAAAATACGGTCACTACAAGAATCATTGTCCTGAGTTAAAGAAAAGGAAGGAAACATACAAAGAATCAGTTGCCGAAGAAAGGGAACCCTTAAAGAAGACCAAGCAGGATAAAACAAACTTCTTCTTCTAAAACAAAGTAACAATATTCTTCATAGTTCTTGTACATACCATGTTTACATAGTTTTTGTACATATCTATTTCTTAGAAGATAAGATGTTCAACTGAAACAAAACCAATGGAAAAATAACAAGATAAGGATTGTTATCATGATGACTACAAGTCAAGCAATACACATAAGAAGATGAAGTGCATTGACAATCCTTGGTAACAATTCCTATGGAAGCTATTATATAAGTAACAACTACAAGATAAGACGAAATCAGAATCAAACTTGAAGAGACCCATAAGAAGACAAAACAAAAAGAAGTAAGCAATCAAGAGGAAATTAGAAAAATACTTTTGACACTTTACAGAAGGCAATAAGGATGCAGACGGAAGCATGGACTCTCTTATATGGAGGGAGTTGATTACAGAATTCCAAAAGAAGAGCATGCATTCATGCATGAAGCAAGGATTAGGAGGGAGCTAATCCTAAATAATATGATCCATTGAGGATTATGAAGTATCTATCCATGTTCCCATTGAAAGTAGCAGCCATGAAAAGTAGCATGTGTTCAATTTGACTTTAGAAGAAGTATTCTTCGAAAAGAAGCCTTAAAGTATCCTTGGTTGTCCATCTACATCCATGATCCTATGATGAAAGGAAGAAGCTGGAATCTTCATGGCATGGAATCTATAGAAAATTCCATGGACCCAAGAGCTAAAGAGAAACATGAGGAAGAACATGAAGATTCCAAGAGAGAAAGGAAAGCCAAAACAACCAGTTATTATACTGAGAATCACAAGACCACCAGCTTGGTTTGAACCCACTAGAAGCAATCAAGCAGAAGAAATGGAAGTTATGATGAAGAACAATATATGTAAGAATTTGTGAAAAAGGATTATGAATGGAAGCATTGTGAGATTCAGAACTAGAGGTTCTTCCAGAAGGAGGAGAAGACTATGATAATAGCTTGTTCCCATAAATCAGATACACCTCTATCTGAGCTATTATATCTCTTGCAGTATCCATGGATAGAAGTTTACATCAGTTGGTTGTAAAAGACTGTTCTCCCAATAGATCATTTGAGGAAGAAGCTTATGTAAAGAAATCTCAAGTTTTTGAGGTATACCAGAAAGAGACCCATGTATGCAGATATAAGAAGACCTTGTTTGGATTCAAACAACTTGATGTCGAGTATCGCATATACAACAAATGCGTGATGAAAACTTTCTATGACAGAGACAGTGTATCAGAATAGTTACTCATAAGTCTGGGATGATGGATTGCTAATCCATGGCAAAATCTCATGATGACAGAAGAAGTGCTGCTTGGATATGTTTCAGTTTGAGCCTTGCCACGATGTCATGAGCTAGCAGAAAACAAAAGTGCCAAATTCAACCATGATACATATTGTAATGATCATAGTTACATGAAGCCTTAAGAGAAAACTAGTGTTCCATAATAGACCAAAGTACATTGAGATCAAGCATTACATTCTCCGTGATGAAGTCCAAAAAAGAGAAGTGGTTCTCCAATATATCTCCACAGATGAGTAGATAACATATATTTTGGTAAAACCTCTGTCCAAGATGAAAAGCTTGCAAGCCGGGGCTCATGGAGACGACTTCCTTGTTGAAAAAGGAAGAGATTACTCCCAGGTTGGGAGGGAGCACTGATGTGTTATTGATTTATGGACAATCATTTTTCAGTTCGATAAATGGTCCAGGATGAGCAGTTCCTTTCCAGTTCGGAAAGTGGTTTGATATTTTTGACGGACAAGCATTTTCCAGTTTGAAAAATGGTCCAGATCGGACAATCTTTTTCGTAATGAAAATGGTTCGATAGATTGTTGATGTACCATAGAAAACGATTCCCCTTGTGGCCAGTGTGGGGGAATGGTCTCGGATAGTCATTCTTCTTGGCAGTCACTCTGAGTAGTGGTCAAGTAGATTGGTCTGCCTTGCCAGGTAGTCATTCTTTCGAAGTTCATAGTTGTGAGCAGTTTCGAAGAATGGTTCGTTTTGGAGGTTGGTGCAGGGCAGTCATTTCCATTAGGAAATGGTTCAGACAGTCATTTCCTAGGGCAGACTCATTCTATCTAGGTTGCACTATGGTTAGTGCTGGAAGAATGGCCCAGTTAGGTGAATGGTCCAGGTTCAACAATCAAAGACAAACATTCCCTGGGAAAGACTCATTCTCTCCAGGTTGCATTGTGATTAGTGTCGAAGGAATGGCCTAGTTAGGTGAATGGTCCAGGCTCAGAATCAGGGGCAACTATTCTTCTATTCTTGATAATAATAGTCCAAATAGCCCATGGCTAATGTTTTACTTTCTGAGGGAAGATGCTCTTCTAGATCTCATAGATGTGAGTGGAAGAATGGCCCAGATGACTCAATTTATATCATGACATTGTTTCTATGCAGGTTGATATCATATGATATGATTGTTATGGAGACTGTATGTCTCTGGACAATAGATGCATGCTATTGTGGTGGATGTGTTCCACTGGTTGTGACTATGTGTCACTGATTAAGTAGTCGCGTGCTACTTGGTGTGGTTGTGTACCATTGGATAGTAGTTGTGTACTACTATGGATAGACACAGTTGTGTTCTAATGAATGACATTGTTTTGATTTCCATGTAGACTATTGGTAGTGTTGAAAATTATTATCAACTATATGGATAGTTAGTATGCTGGTGGACATACATTGTCCAGGCAGAAAATGGTCTAGGACATATGTCCGGATTAGAAGAATGGTTCTTGTATGACTTTGTGGAGTGAGTGACTCATTTAGTATCATTCCTGATTACTCAGATGGAGTATGGCTTCGAGAGATGATGTAGTTGATGCTATCAGATGATATTGATAATGATGAGGGTGCTCGTGCTCTAATCATGAGATAGCCTGTATGGCTATGATGATGCTACCGATTGAATGGTATGTTTGTGCTCAAGACCATTTCTTTCAACACCTCCCTAACTAGGAGGGAGTGTTGATATTATGGTAGCTGCGGGAGGTATTAACCTCCACGTGTAACCCTGACAAGAATAGAATATTACGGGAAGCAAGAAGAAACCCTAAAGATTTGGACATAACCCTAGAAGAGAAGTTGACTAAAGGAAATATTTAATATTGAGTTTTTAGCCTCCAGAATGAGAAGTCAGCCCAGACAGCTAAGGAGAAGCAATATAAATACAGGACGTCATATCTCATTTGATACACGTAGCTCGCAACTCCAGAAATGTAAGAGTGCTCACTGCAGAAACTGGGTAAGTATGCAAGTCTGGAGAGTAGCTGCAGCTGCAACTACTGCAACATGTATTCTCGGTTTAGGCTTGGACTTTCTATTAGTTATGGTTTGGACTTTTTGTCTTGTGTGCTAGCTCTAGAGAGAGGTACGCTACATTGATTGGCTATCAGGCCTATGTTTTTTTTCATTATTATTCTCTGTCAAGGTTAAGGTGCTTGAGGGTGGCTTTGACCTATGGTTGGGTGACAATATTGCTATATTTTCTATGGTTAAACGAGCACACCTGTTATTTTCTAACACAAAGAACCCCGTGTTTCATGATAAGTCAAAGCATATTGAAATTAGGTATCATTATATTAGGGATATAGTCCATAAGTGAGAAATGTGGCTACTGATGAGCAGGTTGCAGATGTGCTGACAAAGCTGTTGTCAAGGACGAAGTTCGAGTACTTCAGGGACAAGCTCGGTGTAGTCCCTCTTCAGAGGGAGTGATGGATTTAGATGTTATCACAGGGTAGTGGATGTCACGATGACATGTTGTAGCTATTGGAGAGCTACCCACCGGCCCTGGATACATGCTGAAGAGACGAGGTACACTTATTATCGTAGGCTATTGGATGTCATACATAAAGATATCCAAGTTTTATGTGGGAAACTGGATAGTCTCATTATGACATGTTGTAGCTATTGGAGAGCTACCCACCGACCTTGGATGCATGCTGTGAAGTCACTATGGGCTTCTTGTGATGTATAGATTCGTGTGTCCGACAGTCAATGGTCATGAGCTCCTGTGGATGGAAACAATGTTAGAGTCTGTGTCAGATAGAATACCTTCCACATTAAGAGGGAGTGTTGAGATTTTATGTAATTTCATAAGTTATTCTTGAGTGTAATTATATTGGTTATTCCTAAGTGTAATTGTGAAAGGATTTATTGATAAGTCATGTCTTTTAGGTCTTTTAGAGTATAAATAGAGGTTATATCAAGTCATTTTGATCACTCATTGAATATAAGTACAAGAGAGTAGTACACACTTATCTAGGAGGCTATTCTTGGTTCATGTATGGGTCTCTTTGGTCTTGATTTCATGAAAGAGCATTGTATGACATTGTACATATTGGAGGAATCTATACCGATGAAAGTTTGTAGGGTTTTCTCCCCTTGAGGGTTTCCTAGAGGATATATCTTGTTCTTATGTGGATATCTATCTTTCAGTTGTGATCCTTTTGCATATTAAATAATAATATATATATACAATATCATTTCTCTTGAAAATAAATAAATAGATAGTGGGGGTCCGACTATCTGCTATTTACGTCAATATATGAAGCCCTTATGGCAAGATGAGATAATAAATGAGATGGGTTGTAGTAATGAGATGGGTAGGTAAGATAATACAAATGGAGGTTGTTGGCAGTAGATTGCCTCAAATGGGGTCATGTGAGTGGCACCATGATAAGTTGTATTGTAGCACCATTCAACTATGGGTAACCAATGGGCCCATTGAGATTGTCATTCTGAACTAAAACAACACAAATATGGTTCCAAACACTTGTTGATAGCTTCCATTTGACCATTAGCTTGGAGGTGACCCTACAAGGAGATCACATTTTTGTTGATTGGGGTTTACACTCCTTCCTCGAGGGATAGAGTAGAAAATATGGATACCGGGCTTTCCCCCTTGAGGAAAGTAGTTGTACCTGAAGCCCCTCTAGGTGGAAAGGTGGAATAAAGAGACTTCACGAAAGTGATACCTTTGATTTAGATAATGAATTAGTTTTCTTTATGAATTCTTATCAACTCTCTTATGATTTATAGTTAGCTACCATGACTTCTCTTTCACGAGTGGAGGTGCCAAGAACCGGTGGAGGTGCCAAGAAGTTAAAAAGAAGAATGAGAAAATGAAAAAGATTAATGATTATTTTTTAAAGGGCCACAAATGACATGTACATTAATTATGTATTTTTAATTTTATAAGTACTCTTTGCATTGTGCTTTGATCATATAAAGATTTCAATAATTTTCATTTTATAATGAAATAGATTTTTTTTTAAATATATGAATTGTATTAAATATTCATGTTATATATATATATATATATATATATATATATATATATATATATATAACATGAATATTTAATACAATTCATATATTTAATAAAAAATTATCACTTCTATTTTCTACCAAAGTTCTGATTTCTTCTTACTTTAATAAATTCCCTAATATTACTTTCTAAATCCATGCATATATATATATATATATATATGCTTTCTTGCCAGTCACACATCATTATATATATATGAAGCAAAATATATATATACTTTCTTCACACTTACACATCATTCCTTCCTTGGTATAATCTATTCTTACTTATGGTTGCTTCATACATACACATAATTCCCTCATAAATATAAGTAATATACTTATGGTTTATTATATTGTATTTTCAGATTACTGAACCAGTCCACTTAGGACGAGACCATCAACAGTAATGTGTTAGCAACATTCAACATCATAATAGGTTTGTGCTCCTGCTTACAGTCCCATATTTCCATTCTGTCACACCACCTTAACTTCACAGATTACTGAACGTCTTCTCATAATACCTGTATTTTAATTTCTGAGTTGCCTGGATTACAATACGTATATATTCCACTTCACATTTATTGTACAGGGACAACAATGGCACTTCACTGTACGAAAAGGAACAACAATGGCATAAATTATAATAGAAAATTGACATCGGCGTACGAGAAATACTCTACTTTTTAAAGAAACCTCAAAAACTTCGTACTGACTGATTAACTGCAATGAATGGATGGGTAGTGGGTCGTTTTGCCTCCATTTTTTGGCCCCTCTATATGACGTAAACCTGGCATTAAAATCTCCATCAACAATTTCTGCGAACTGGGCTTCACTTTCCCTTTACCGTATTTCTTCTCGGCAATAACAGAGTGACCTCTTTCCTTGTATTTTCTCTGAACAATAAGAGAGTGGCCTTTTTCCTCGGTATTTCCTTGATGTTGCGTTTGAACTAATCAACCAAATCTGAACGCTACAATATCCAATCAATTTGGTTTTCTGCACGCTGTTGGGTATCTCTGCCAGTTACTGCTTTAATGCACAGCTTTCAAATAAGTCTCGTGTTCTTCACGTATAGAGTACTTCGGGATACCGAGGCAGCTGCCCTGCCATCAGGGGTTTGGTATCATCACAAGATTTGGTTTCAGAATTCCATGCAAAAGGAAGAAGCTCCCAACGAGTCAAGGTGAGCAAATTTACAGTTATTTTCAATTGGGGTTTGCAGGGGTTATATATATAAATAGTTTTGCAGTAGGTTGTTCGGGTTCATCTTCTACAGATTGAGTTTCCTTCTCAAAATATTTAGATTACAGATTCTCATGAAAGAACTGAAATCCGAACATAAGAAATAAGGAATGAAAACTTGAATGTTATTTATTCAGCAGGCTGAAAAATGTCTTAAAAAATGTCTAATTGAGATACTTTCATTTAAAACTCTTATTATCAGAGTTGTATTGGTAATTACAACTTATACAATGTTCATTCTATGTCTATGTAGTTTGGGTGGTTGGGAGGATTGGTTGTTACCCTCCTCATCCAAGTTACAATTCCTTGTAAGTAACATTTGATGTCTTTAAATAGATCTAAACAATTATGTGTCCAAGATGATAAAACCCTTGCAATAGGAAAATACAGGAATACAACATTTTAAACTTAGTTTCATTTTTAGAAATGACAATACTCTTGTTGTGGATGAATAATAAGAACAAGACAAGTGCATTGACTTTTATGATATACATTTACACATCCATTTGAACTATAAAATATGTCTTTTTATATAATTAATAATTAATAATTATTATTTATATAATGTTGATAATAATTATTAATTTGTATTTCATAATAAATATTAAAAAAACAAATAAACAAAAACAATATACAAACAACAACAACTTTACTTAACTTGTTTAGCCTCTCTAATTGGCATGAGGTCCTAATAATATATATCTTGACATGGCATGATTATGCTCCTAATTAAACAAAAACAATATACAAACAACAACAACTTTACTTAACTTGTTTAGCCTTTCTAATCTAATTGGCATGAGGTCCTAATAATATATATCTTGACATGGCATGATTATGCTCCTAATAATATATATCTTGACATGGCATGATTTCCATGCTTGGTGTAATCCAAATTATGTTGTATATGGTTACACCAGTTAATGTGTATCTGAGTTTAGATATCATATTTATTTTGTGAAGTGTATATTGATATATAATATTATTAATATGTAAAAGAAAATGTTTTAATATGAAGTTAACTACAATTTTATAAAATATTATACATTTATCAAAAACATTGTTCATAAAAAGGTTAAAAAAAACCATTACTAATTTAAAATAAAATATTGTCAAAAATATTTTTAATCAAGAAGTTTTATCAAAAAAATTAAGTGTGTATTTTAGTTAATTTCATATTATCATTTTTTTCTCAATTTTGTGTTTTTTTTTTATTTCCTTGCCTATTATATTGTCATTTTTATAATTCATTTTTATTGTTTATGTAGTTGGTTCATAAAATGCAAGTGTACTAACTGAGAGTGGCATATTTTTTGTGGAGGATTTGATTCTGTATAAATATCATTATTATTTATGGTAAAAACAATTATGATTTATTTTAGCTCAATATTTCTATTATCTGTGAAATTTTTTCAAAAGTTTTATTTGACAAGTATCAAGTATCTGTCAAAAAAATAAGTGAGATACTATTTAATATTTGGAGATGTGAGAGGTATAACATCTACTATCTGTCAAGAAAAATTGACAAAGTGAGATACTGTTTAACATTTGGAGATGTGAGGAAATGACTCACTTAAGAGCCATATCTCTATTGTTTTACCATGACCCTCTTGAAGGAGTAAACACCTTATCTTCTAGGAAATGACTCACTTAAGAGCCATATCTCTATTGTTTTACAATGACCCTCTTGAAGGAGTAAACACCTTAGCTTCCAACTTTTTAAGAAATCTAATTCAAGTGGGCTTGTAACTTGTAACAATGCCTCATCTTTTATGAAAAACCCAAGGGACCTCTTGTCCATATTTTTCTTCTTCTTTTATGTGGAGTTAAATTTATAATATTTGTAATAACAACAATGCTTATCAACAATTAGATATATCATATATATTGAAGAGATTTATTTTAATTTTTGTTAAAATTTAATACCAAAAATTAGTATTGCATAGTAGATTTTCCACTTATTATAAATTAATTATTATACACATCATAAATTATACACTATGTATCTTCTCAAGTGTTGATGGAAAATAATTTTTAATTATTAGTAAATTAAAATTTATGATTTTAAGTAAATAGTAACATTTTTTTATAACATCACAATGATGTGATCTCTAACTTTCACCATTATGTTTTAGACCGTATATTCAATTAAATTCTTGGTGAGATAAATCTCTAAATCACTTTCATCACATTTCTTTGAAACATATAATATATGTTTTATCTATTAATGTCCCCCACCCTCATACGAGGGTGGGGGGTCATTAATAGATAAAATATATAATATATGTTTTATCTATTAATACCCCCACCTCAGATTCTTGCTTACTATGTTTTTTTAATTGTAAGAGTTTTTTTTTACTTTGTTTTGAGTTGATTGTAAGGGTTTTTTGCATACCATGTTAACTTGCAGATTATTGGATATGTCTTCATCTTGTCTATCCCATAGTCAAACTTTACATGAACATTACAATTGGAGAGTAGATTGCCTAAACTCCTTTTTTATATTGTTCACTAAAAATTCTCAAAATAATCATTAATCAACAATTATTTAATCATATTTTAAAATTTTAATTTTTTTTCTCAATATAATTATTAAATAATCATTAATCAACAATTATTTAATCATAATTTAAAGCTTAAATAAAACTTTAAAATTAAATCTCCACATTATTTATTTAATTAATTAAAATTGTAAATTAAAGTTGGAGAAATGGATTCCTCCTTCCTTTCTTCACTCGCCTTTACATAATGTTCAATATTTTATAATAAATTATACATTAATTTTTATTTTTATTTTTAAATGAAAATTTAGTAAGAAAAAAAAATCAATTATTGGAAAAAATAATAGTTAAAAACTAGTAATACTCATACTTATTTTTAATTTTTTAAATAATTTAAAATCTATTAAAAAAAACTACTTTAAACTAACACCGTTGAAATTTTATTACAAAGTGCTTTGGTTTTTAGATGGATTAACATTATTTAATTTAATTTTTGAAATTTTATTAGAAAGTGTTTTGGTTTTTAGATGGATTAACATTATTTAATTTAACGATATTTTAATTTTTCCATTAATTGAATCATGGAACATGATAAACTACTTTGATTTTTTAAGGATTAATATTATTTTATATTTATCTTAACTTCAAACTTATTAAGTATTAAGAAGGATCCAAAAATCTCCGCGATGGGGTTGTGATCAGTCCATGAAGCTTAAGGGTGGTAGGTGGAGGGGAGAGGCAAGGAGCTACCATGTCCCCCACACTAAGGAAACTCCATGCCTTATATCCGTCTCACATGATTCTACAGCAGATGGTGGTACTACTGGACGTCGAGTTGCCCAATTCACCCCATTTCGGTGTTAATGGCTCTGGACGCTAGCTATGGTCTGTCACCTCCCCACATGGAAACTCTGGCACAAGCGATCATGGTTATATTCGACAAGAACGAACGGCTGGGCATCTGGCTCATTGGTTTTGATAGCGTTTTCTGGGTGCGATTTTCATCTCCGCATGTCACTCTGCCTTTGCTCCGCTCTGGTTTCTACTCCTCCTGGTTATGCCGCGACAACGCAAACGTCCAAAAGAGGCCCTGAGTTATATCGAGCCTACGACAGGATAGGGAACCAAAATCAAGAGGTGTGACCAAATTCTGGTGGTTCTGCTGGCTCTTCGTCTTCGTTATCCTCCACTGGACCTGTAGTTCCTTCAACTTGACACTCACCATGGTCATATCCACTTGGGTTTTCTCCTAGGCCAATCCAAAATGACCCATCCTTGTCCAATCCGCCTGTTCGCTCGACGTTGCCTCCCTCTCAATCCCAGTCGACTCCTCTGGCTTCGAGCAAACATTGTGAGGAATGTTTGCTGCTTCTGGACACAGTTTTGATTCTGCACAGTTTAGTCTTTCGATCTCCGACACGACCTGGCAAACATTCGGTTCAAGCTGGACCTGATGGACCGCCGCGAACATAAGTCAGGCCAACGGAAGTTGTTTCAAACATGATGGAAGCAGTCGGGTTGCTTCCACTGCGAGACACTGCATAGCTTCCACGTCCTCAAAGCTAATTATGTTTTCAGGTTTCAAAGAACTCTTAGTTTTTGGTCATGTTTAGCAACTTTTTTAATAGTCAAGCCCTGCGTGGAAATATCTCGTTTAAGCAGACTAATACCTCTTTTCTAGTCCATTTTTTTGTCAAAAGACCTCATTGTCCAAAAGCACTGAACCAGTTTCCCTACTGGGAAGTTCAGGACCTTCGACTTTTTTTCATGAATGTCATAACTGTATTAACTGTAACCGTTGATTTTGAAAAGTAATTTATAGATACTTATTTACAAAAAAAAAGAAGGATCCAAAAACAAACGAGATGTAGATTTTTAGATACTAAAAAGATCTGAACTTAAGGTAGCTTTAAAATGGTGTACTTACACACATATATAGTAATGCTTGATATACACCTTTCAACAAAAATTACTTTAAATTTCTCTAATATTATTTTTATATAAATAAGATTTATATAAAATATTCTATGGGGTGGATCCAAGAGAGACATTACCGTACATTGTCTTTAATACTGAGTTATAATATTCACCTCTCTTAATTCTGAATGTAGTTATTTAATTGAATATCATTATATATTTTAAAAGAATTTTTTCTCTATTCTCTATATAATATATTTTTGTAATTTTTGATTACTTAGTTTTTTTTAATTAAAATAATTAGTTAATATATCCATCAATCTTTTTGTTTCATATTTGCAATAATTTATCATACCTTCTGTTTGATAAAATAACATATTACAATTTATAGTTAATCAAATTAAAAAATATTAAATTCTAATCAAGTGTAATAATTAAAATGAAAAAACTTTAATTTCTAGCCATCATGAATATAGATACAGTTACTAATAAGAATGTAGATATAATAACAAATAACAATGAAATTTCTACTCACTATAAATGTAGATATAGCAACAAATAATAGTGGAGTTCGATACATCAACTAGTTGGGTACATGGGATGTTTTATATTTTAAAAATTCCCTAAATTTTTATTAGATTGTAATTGTTAAATGATAAAAGTTGTAGAAGAAAAATGATATGAATGATCATTTTATTAGATATATTGATGAATAAGAATGTAGATATAATGATAATTAATAGCGGAGATTTCTAATCACTACAGATAATAGTGGAGCTTGGTATAACAATGAGTTGGGTACATGCTATGTTATATTTTGAGAACTCTGAGAATTTTTACTAAATTGCATCTATTAATTTGGAGAAGAAATCATATGAATGATCATTAATTGCATCTTGAATGACTCTAAATTGCATGATGATCATTTTTACAGGTTGAAAGCATGCGCCAATAACCTATGTGAATATAGATTAATGATAGAGCAATGAAAATTATAATAATAATAATTTCACTTCTTACTTGTGACGGGAGAAAATATCTAGAACATGGAACATTATCATTCTTCACATCGTTTGTTGGTGATATTTTGAGCAGAGAAATGTTTATTCTTTGTGAAATCTCTAAATTGGTTCGATGTCGAAAGTAGTGTGGAGCATCTATATGAAGTTAGATCAATGAAAAAATGATAGAATCAATTACAATAGTGATAATTTTATATCTTAACTGTAGTGAAAGAGGAGCTAAAGCAAGTGACAAAAATGGTTTCGAATTGCTCATTTGACATTTTTCAATTTTATTTCTTAACTGTAGTGAAGGAGGAGCTGAAGCAATTTGACATTTTTCAATTTTGTTTCTTAACTGTAGTGAAAGAGGAGCTGAAGCAAGTGACAAAAATGGTTTCCAGTTGCTCCTTTGACATTTTTCAAGAAAACTAAGGTATGTTTGTCAAACATGTTAGTTAAGAAAATACCTGGAGTTGGTATGGGAGCATTAAGCAAATGACAGTAATGGCCATTTCATTTCTGATTTGTAGTGGAGAGAAGAGTTGGTCTCTTCCTAGGGCAGTATTTTCTAATTCCTCACTAGTTTCCGGCCGGGACAATATTCATTACCCAGTAGATTAATTAAGTAAGTGTATTGATTCTTTCATTACAGCCAGAACTTATTAGATTGAATGGGGGTTACCACTTAGAACAGTCGTATGAATTTTAGATCCCTACTTTAGGAATAGAAGTTGAGTGGATGGGGAAGGTCGGTGGCACAACAGGAAAGGAACCACCTGTACTTGCATTGTCAGAACTTACCTTTCTTTTTATTAATGCCAGACTTATTAGATCTTACAACTTGGGGAATCAATCATTCAGTTGAGTTGTATTACTTTCTGAAGCCAGGAACAAGGGGCGACATCATTCTTCAGATCCTTAACATACTTCTGAACAAAGAAAGTATGTTTATTCCTTGTCAAAGCTCCAGATTGGTTGCATGTTGAAATAATAATTGAGGGCTTGTCTAATATTGTATTTCTTTACATAC
>ML801702.1:329350-345763 GCA_009831015.1 Picea engelmannii | reverse complement strand
TTGAAGCTTAGTCCAAGGGATGTTGGTAACAGTTCTTGTGGTAGTAGTGGAGATCAGAAGGTGATGGGCAAATGAGGTAAAGTTTGTTTGTTTTGTTCACTAAAAGAAGTAACCACATGGAAATGTTAATCACTCCTTGTGTTCTTGGCAAGTCTAATATGTTATCTATAAATCCTATGTATTGGTAGTTGAAGTTTTTGAAAGCTTATATCCTGACTAGAGATGGTACTTAGGAGAAGTATTGTAATAGTACCTAGGCATCGCTTTCAAAGATTGTACCTGGTCTCTCCATGAGGAGTATGTACATGATATGTACCTATCTCTATGTATGTAACATTTAAAGGGCGTATCGTTGTAAGACTTGGGATAGACATGCATACCCCTTTTCCATGTGTCCCCGATGATTTGGATAACTTGTTTCATATAACCTCTATTATGGAGTTGTTAACACTTGCAGGAGTGGGCCGTGTGTCGTCTAAATGATTTATGAGTGGACCATATTGGCTGTAGACTCTAGGAGGTGTGTTAGGCCATGAAACAAGAAGTTTTATGTACAGTTAGGGGAGTTGATCAAGAACTTGAATGAACCATGTATTTGAAGGACATCCTACTAGATTGGTGGTTGTAGTTGTTAGGTACCCATGTATTTTGGTGGATGGTTGTTCCTTTATATGGACATTGAGAGCTTGGTGATGTCTACATGAACGATGTATGAGATGCAAGTTCCAGGTTGGACTAGATATAGACTTTGTTGATCATAAGTGTCTTCAATTCAGGGTGGAGTATTTGAAACATTGGATAAGAGACAATTCATGATGAGGACTTCACGTGACAAAGATTGAGACAAGTACTAGCTAAGGGGGAGTGTTGGAATGAGTAACTTATACTTGTATTATGTGTGATCATATTAAAGGTTTTGATTGTTATTGTATTATTCGATGTGAGGTAGAGTGTCTTGTTAGAATATAAAAGATTGTGCTCCTTTTACCATTGAAAATACCCTTGTCACCCAACCATAAGCCGAAGCCACCCTCCAAGCACCTTGACCTTGAGAGAGAAAAGAACCCTGGTAGCAATCCAATAGCTAAGAGAGGCTAATGCACCAAGCAAAAAGTAGCCAAGCTGATCAGATAGTCCCACCCAAAAACTGGCGCAACACCTTCCCCAGCACTTGTGCACAAAACTGTTGGACTGTAGTGCGCAGAAATTGCTCTCTGTAATACTGAGAAGTGTGTCAAATGAGAGACTGGAGCCCTGTATTTATAGTGATTCCGGCAGACTTACTAGCGCCGACTTCTCCTTTTGGGTACTAATTAATTCATATTAATTATATTTATGCAATCGACATCTTGTCTAGGGTTTCCTTCATTTCTTTGCTTCCTTCCGGAACATTCTAATCTTGTCAAAGGTCACAATAGAGGTTCATACCTCCTGAATCTACCATAATATCAACACTCCCTCCTAGCTAGGGAGGTATGGTCTTGAGCACAAACAAACCATTCAATTAGTAGTATCACGAGCACCGTCATTATTATCCAACTCGATAATCTCCTATGACAACTAGTACAATATCAATTGATAGAACACACCTTTGTTTATCTACGGTAGTACGCAACTACTCAAACCATGACACATAATCACAAACAATGGAGAAAATCCACCACAATAGTATACCTCTACTGTCTTGAGACATGCAGTCTCCATAACAATCCTCTGATGCCAACCTGCACAGAAAAATATTGTTAAAATAAATTGAATCATATGGGCCAATCTTTCACTCACGTCTGTGAGATATGAAAGAATATCTTCCCTCAGAGTAGAACAATGAGATATCTAGACTATTCTTCTCAAGCAAGGAAGAATAATTGTCATGTCTTTTGAACCTGGACGATTCCCCACCCTGGGCCATTCTTCCTACACTAATCAAAGTGCACCTTGGAGAGAATGTATAAACCCTAAGGAATGCATGTCCCTGATTGCTGAGCCTGGACCATTCCCCACCCTGGGCCATTCCTCCTACACTAATCAAAGTGAACGCTGGAGAGAATGTATAAACCCTAAGGAATGACTGTCCGGACCATTTCCTCTATTAACCATAAGAGGAAAAGATTGTCCTGTATCAACCTCCAAAACAAACCATTCCTTATGTTAACCACAATGAGAAATCGTTGTCCGGTGAGGCGGGCCAGTCTTCTTGAGTAACCCTCAAGAAGAGCGATTTACCTAGACCACTCCCCATGTTAACCACAATGGGAAGTCATTGTCTATGATACATCAACAATCTGGACCATTTCCCATGTTAACCATAATGGGAAATCGTTGTCCGTTAGAAATCTCAATCCACTTTCCGAACAAGAAAGAATTTGTCCGAGCTGGTCTATTTTTCAATCTCAAAAATAAATGTCTTCAATAATATTTTCAGTGCTCCCTCCTAACCTAGAGAGTCATTTCTTCCCTTTAAGCTAAGGGAGTTATTTCCACGATCCCCATCTTCTCTCGGAAATATGCAAACTTTATTCTGGATAAAGGCTTTGTCAGGATGTCTGTTGTTTGCTCATCTGTGGGGATATACTCGAGATTTACCTCTCCTTCTTGGACATTATCTCGAATGAAATAGTATTTGATCTTAATGTGTTTCGACCTCTCATGAAACACGGGATCCTCCTGGGCGAATGTTGATCCTTTATCTTGTCAAACCTTTGACAATTCTTTCTTCGTAAATTCACAAATTGGAAGATTTGAAGTGTAGAGGGAAAAAAACCTATGAAGCACGAAGCCGCGAAGAAATCCTAGCCATTGATCGTTGGTTAAGGAGGATCGTTGATATCCATGTGTGGAGATAGTTTGTCGATTCACGATTCGAGAATTGTGGGGTTGAGTGTGTTAAAGATTCCTGAAAGTCGGAGTTCGAAGAGATCACGACCGTTGGTTGTTCGAACGACAAGAGCTGTAGATATCGTTCAGAGGGATCCACGATTCAGAGTTCAAAATAATTGGCAGAGGCCGCAATCAAAATTGTTGAAGCTCGAAGCGCTTAAGGTGTTAAGCCTGGGGTCACAGCCCTAGGTCGTATGTGATTATCACCAAAAATATAATATTGGCACCGAATTCGATTTTGAAGGAACAAGGGACCTAAGTAAATTGTTCCAGGGTTAGTGAAGACCCGAAGAGCTAATTCTGCTTAGTCTTGTGAAGATCCTAGACCGGGAGGTCGCACAACCCTTTGGAGAGAAGGGGGGTTTGCACCAAGTGGTATCAGAGCCTGAAAAATCTCGAAGTTGTACTTTGTGTGTTAGAAATAGTTGAAACAATGCCGCCAAGGATACACATAGAACCACCTATAGTAAATCGTGTTGTAGGAAGAGAAATGAGAGAGCTTATTGTAGGATTGGAAGCGATAGAAGTAATGCAAAGGAGAACACTTGCCGCTGGAGACGTCAGTGATGCAGAGAGCGAAGAAATATAAGTTGAAGAAGCTACAGGGGAGAAGATGTGGCCGAAGAACGCTTATTGAAATTTGTTGTGAAGTTGGGAGCTAGAGAAAAGATAGACATCCCAATGTATGAAGGCAACCTGGATGCTGAAGTGCTATTGGACTGGATGAGATCCATGGACAAGTATTTCGACTATGAAGATGTCAATAAAGGGAAGAAGGTGAGACATGTTGTCCTCATATTAAAGGGACATGCAGCACTGTGGTGGGACAAACTGTAGGCGGATATGAGGAGCAAAGACAAACAAAAGATAAAGAATTGGGACATAATGGTAGCCAAACTGAAGGCTAAATTCATACCTAAGGATTATCAGATAAATCTGTTCAGGAAGTTGCAGAACCTGAGATAGAAGGGTATAACAGTAAAGAGTAAACAAAATAATTTCATAGGCTGAATATTAGGACTGGACAAAGGGAGAAAGGTGATGAAAAAGTTACCAGGTATATAAATGGTTTGAGGTATGAAATCTAGGATGACATCAACATGACGACTGTAAGGACAGTGGAGGATTCTTATCAGAGTGCACTAAAGGCAGAAGAAAAGTTGGCCAAGAAACAAGGTCAGCGAAGCAGAGACAGAAGCTCAAATAGAGGTAAAGGAGTTGTCTATGATAAGGTGTCGAAAATTAGGGATGAGACTGAGAAATCATATGGTCATTTTTAAAGGGGAAGAATTTCCCGAAGATGACCGTTTGGTGAGAGAAATTATTTTCCTCGAGGAAGAGGAAGAGGTAGAGGAGGTGAAGTCAAATGTTATGCATGTGGAAAGACATGACACATGTCTTGGGAATGCCCCGAGAGGAAGAAAGAAGGAGGAGGAGAAGCACACATTTATGAAGCCCTGAAGAATGTGGAAGTAGAAGCAGCAGAAGAAGGACAAAACCTTATGATGAGGAAATTCTTTCTGAATCCAGAGAAGGAAATAGAAGACTCAGTTCAACGAACAAGGTTGTTTAGGACTGCTTGTAAAACAAAGGACAAAGTTTGCAAGATGATTATAGATAGTGGGAGTACTGATAATTTAGTATCCACAGAGATGGTGGAGAAGCTGGAGCTGGAGACAACTGCACACCCAAGCTCGTATAAAGTATCATGGTTGCAGAAAGGACATCAAGTAATGGTAAGTCAACAATGCAAAGTTGAATTTAAAATATGAGGTTATAAAGATGAGATTTTGTGTGATGTAATTCTTGTGGATGTTTGTCATATTCTGTTAGGGAGACCATGGCAGTTTGATAGGAATGCCATTCATGATGGGAGAAAGAATACTTACACCTTAGAGAAAAATGGTAGAACCCACATGTTCCTGCCAATAGAAGAAAAGAAAAAAAAGGAAGAAACCAACACACGAATACTTCTCATGACTGGGAAGGAACTCTTGAATGAGATCAAGAAGGATCAAGAAATGCAATTTGTTGTAGTAAGGAAGTAAAGAGTCATTCTTACCAATACTTCCACAGATGATTTACCTGAAGAAATGCAAGAATTGTTAGAGAATTTTGTTGATATAGTGGTGGATGAGTTACCTCACTCATTACCACCCATTAGGAGTATTACCCACCATATTGATCCGATTCCAGGAGCCGGTTTTCCAAACAAAGTAGTGTATAGGTTGACACCTCGAGAGAATGAAGAGGTTAAGAATCAAGTTCAGAAGTTGTTGGATAAACGTTTAGTCAAGGAAAGTCTAAGCCCATGTGTAGTGCCAACCGTATTAAGTCCAAAGAAGGATGGAGGATGGAGAATGTGTACAAATTCCCGAGCCATCAACAATATTACCATTAGGTATAGATTCCCTTTACCCAGAATGGATGATTTGATGGATTTTTTGAGTGGAGCAAGCTATTTTTAAAAAGTAGACTTGAAAAGTGGATATCATCATATAAGAATAAGAGAGGGAGATGAATGGAAGACAACATTCAAGACAAATGCTGGTTTGTTTGAATGGATAGTCATGCCATTTGGATTGACAAATGCTCCAAGCACATTTATGAGGTTGATGAATGAAGTACTGAAAGACTTCATAGGTAAATTTTTCATTGTATATCTGGATGATATTAGTTTTCAACAAAACAGAGCAAGAACATTTAAAACACTTGAAATTAGTGATGAGGAGGTTGCAGCAAGAAAATTTGTTAATAAACTTGAAGAAAAGTTCTTTTATGAAGACAAAACTCATATATTTGGGTTTTGTGATCTCTTCAAATGAATTGAAGATGGATCCAAAAAAGGTGAGAGCAATCAAAGAATGGTCGTCACTAATGAGCATATTTGAGGTGAGAAGTTTTCATGGGTTAGCAAGATTTTATAGGAAATTTATCAAAAATTTTAGTGGTATATGTGCACCCATAATGAACACTATGAAAAAGAAACACAAGTCTTTTAATTGGACAGAGGAGGCTGAGAAAAGCTTCAGAGTGTTGAAAAAGAAGATAACAAAACAACCAATTCTGGTTTTACCATATTTTGGACGGACATTTCAAGTAAGATGTGATGCAAGTGGAATAGCCATTGGAGCAGTCTTGAGTCAAGATAATAGGATGATTGCTTATTTCAGTGAGAAGTTAAATGACACCAAGGAGAAATATTCTACATATGACAAAGAGTTTTATGCAGTTATTCAAGCTTTGAAGAAATGGAAACACTATCTAATTCCAAAAGAGTTTGTCTTGTATAGTGATAATCAAGATTTGCAATTTATTACTAGGTAAGAGAAGTTGAATCAGAGGCCTGCTAAGTGGGTAGAATTCATGCTGAATTTTAGTTTCGTCATTGAACATATTTCTAGAAGTGCTAATAAATTTGCAGATGCTTTAAGCAGGAGGAGTTTGGTTGTACCTGAATTCCAAGTGAAGACATTAGGGTTTGAGCACCTTAGGGAGATGTATAAGGAAGATCCAAATTTTAAGGAGGCTTATGAAGCATATGAAAACCCTTTGTTTAGGGATAACAACTCATGGGCATAATATTTAATCCAGGATGAATTGTTGTTTAAAGGAAGTCAATTGTTCATACCAAGATGCTCAATGAGAGATAATTTGTTGAAAGAAAAACATAGTGGAGGTTTAGCCAGACATTTTGGTCATGACAAAACATTTGCACAACTGAATAGTTTGTATTATTGGCTAGGTATGAGGGAAAATGTGAAGAAATTTGTAGACCAATGTAAGATTTGTCAACATGCAAAAGGAACGAGACAAAACACTAGTTTGTATCAGCCATTGCCTATTCCAGAAAGGCCATGGGATGCAATTAGTATGGATTTTGTATTGGGATTACCTAGAACCCAGAAGGGAAGTGATTCCATATTTGTTGTTGTTGATAGATTTTCCAAGATGGCACATTTCATACCATGCCAGAAAACAAATGATGCTACACACATAGCCAATTTGTTTTTTAGAGAAGTTGTGAGACTGCATGGATTGCCCATAAGTATAGTCTCAGACAGAGATACTAAGTTTGTAGGACACTTTTGGAGGACTCTATGGAAGAGGCTAGGAAATAATTTATCATTTAGTTCAACGTATCACCCTCAGACAGACAAACAGTCTGAAGTGGTGAACATGAGTCTGGGAAATTTGTTAAGGAGTTTAGTCACTGAACAAGGTTGTCAATGGGATCAGATTCTGGCACAGACAAAATTTGCATTTAATAATTCAGTAAATAGGAGCACTGGGAAAAGTCCATTTGAGATAGTATATGGAAGACAACCAAGAGGGATTGCAGAATTGAGAGAGTTGAAACAATATGAGTTTAGAAGCGTTGGAGCAGAAGATTTTTCTACAGAAATGCAAAGACTTCATGATCAAGTCAGGAGACAGCTACAGGATAGTAATCAAAAGTATGAGAACGGAGTTGATCAGAAAAGAAGAGAAGTTCAATTTGAAGTGGGAGATGAAGTTTTAACTCATTTGAGAAAGGAAAGGTTTCCAAGAGAAACATATAATAAATTGAAGATGAAGAATATAGGCTCATGCAAGATCCTTAGAAAATTTGCAGCAAATGCTTATGAGATCGAGTTGCCAGACAATGTTGGGATATCATTGATATTCAACGTTGCAGACTTGTATCCTTATAGCAAAGATGACGTCGGAGAATTAGATGATCATGAAGAGATTCAATGGGAAGAGTAGCTTCCCACAGCATAAAGACCTCAGATGGATAAAATCTTAGAACAGAGAGTTGGAAAGAAGACCAGAAGAAAGATGTACCTTGAATATTTGGTGAAGTGGAAAGATCACCCAGTGGAAGATTCAAGTTGGGTAACTGAACCTGATATTTTGAAGCATGAAAAAACAGTGTGAGAGCTCATGGACAGGAGTCCATGAATATTTTAGCCAGAGGAGTATGATGCAGGAACATCCTTGTCAAGCTAAGAAAGCGAGGGCGGAAGCGAATTGACACCACATCATATTGAAAGGGTCGAACTGACTCTTAACTAGCTTGGTAGCAGTGTGGATATCTTCTTTTTGTAATTTCGTGTTGTTAGTTAATTGTATGTAAAATCGGGCCACTGTTTGAAATGACGGATCATTGTAAATCCTTACACGACTGTAAGATATTACAGGTGTAGGATATTAGCTCTTGTTAGTCATTAGTTTGCATTTAATTGAGTTAGTAGGTAACCGCTAGAGAAGGAGATGGTAGAACTTAGATAGGATGGAGAAGAGTCGAGAACCGACTCCCTTAGATTTTCTTAGACAAGTTTTTATGGTAGTGTGTCTGTAAGAGACATGAGGGTAACTATTATTTTGGATTGAATAGAACAAAGGAGAATTGATCCAAATGTACTGTGTTGATAGTGTCTTACAATTTTTGTTGTTGTTATGAGTTTTTGTGAGTGCATGAGGTTTACTGTGACTGAATGGATTCATGAAGGATTGAACAAATTTCAATTGTTACTCTTTTGTCAATTTATGCAAGGAGTGGATATCGAATGCAAGGAGTGTGTGTTAGAGAGTTTTTTTTTTACTCAAAGCTCAGAAGAGATAGCAAGAAACATTTGTATGCAGAGTGTGCATATCGAACACAAGAAGTGCATATGCAAAGTCTTGACTTGGAGAAAACTTTGGAGAAATCGCTCAGGTGTTTCTCAGAAGGCAGTGCAGAGGTCGGTTGCAAGGAGTACACATGGTCAGAAATCAAATAAGTGTCGACGAAAATTCTTTTAAGAGTTCAAAATTTCGAAGAAAGGACAAGTATAGAAGATTTGCAAAATAAATCATTTACGAAGAAAGAATTTTAAAAGGTTTGACAAGATAAAGGAACAAGATTCACCGAAGAGGAGCCGAATCACTCAAGACCGTTAGATCTTGGAGAAGTCACGCATTGGTTAGTCGCGAGGGTCCTTCAAAAATTCACAAATCGAAAGATTTGAAGTGTAGAGGGAAAAAAACCTTCGAAGCACGAAGCCACGAAGAAATCCTAGCCGTTGATCATTAGTTAAGGAGGACCATTGATCTCTGTGTGTGGAGATAGTTTGTCGATTCACGATTCGGGAATTGTGGGGTTGAGTGTGTTAAATATTCCCGAAAGTTGGAGTCCGAAGGGATCACGATCGTTGGTTCTTCGAACGACGAAATCCGTAGATCTCGTTAAGAGGAATTTGTGGTTCGGATTTCGAAAGAATTGACAGAGACCTAAATCAAAATTGTTGAAGCCCGAAGCGCTTAAGGAGTTAAGCCTAGGGTCACAGCCCGAGGTCGTATATCATTATCATAAAAAACAGAAGATTGGCGTCGAATTTGATTTTAAAGAAACATGGGACCTAAGTGAATTGTTCTAGGGTTAGTGAATACCTGAAGATCTAATTCTTCTCAGTCTTGCGAAGATCCTAGACCGATAGGTCACGCAACCCTTTGCAAAGAAGGGGGGTTTGCACCAACAACCCAACAACTAAGGCATTGGAACTGCGCGTTCTTGGCAGCTCGCAGGGAGCATGCCATCCCCTGTGGAGCCAAATGTTATCACATATAGTTGTCTAGGGCAACAGGTTGTCCAAGTCTATGGTCTGCACAGGAAGCGTCCAAGCACATCATTCAAAAGCAGTCCATTTCAGGCTGAAACACAGGCAAGAAGACAAGTTCATGTTTCAACGACGGAGATCTCATATACAGTTCAGAATAGTGGCTCTCAGACAGTCAGAGTTTAAAATTCACACAAGGATTAACGACTAGCCAAGCGTCCCGAAGTCCCGAAATAAATTTGAGCCATTGAAGGCTGGGGACATGCATCACCAGATCTCACACTTCGGGAATTCGACACTTCGGAGGATTGTGTGAGCAAGCAGAAGAAAAAGGCCCGAAGCCTGAACTCCCGAAGTGAAACTCGACCGCCTAAATCAAGAGGACATGCATCATCGTATCTCACACTTTGAAAATTCGACACTTCAGGGGATTGTGCAAGCAAGTAGAAGAAAAACGCCCAAAGCCTGAACTCCTAAAGTGAATCTCGGTCGCCCAAATCAAGAGGACACACGTCGACATATCTCACACTTCAAGGATTCTGCACTTCGGAGGATTGTACGAGAAAGCAGAAGAAAAAGGCCCGAAGCCTGGACTCCCGAAGTAAATCTCTGTCATCCAAATCAAGAGGCCACGCGTCACGAGGTCTCTCACTTCGAAAATTCGACACTTTAGAGGATTGCGCGAGAAAGCAGGAGAAAAATCCTGAAGCCTAAATCTCGAAGTAAATCTCGATCGTCCAAATCAAGAGGTCATGCATCACCATATCTCTCACTTCAAGAATTCGACACTTCGGAGGATTGCGCGAGAAAGCAAGAAAGGAATATCACCCGAAGGCCCGAAGCCTGAACTCCCGAAGTAGTTGTGGACCGTTGGTCTCAAATCAGCAAGAGTCGTTGATCTTTGCAGCAGGAAGCAGGGTCCATCCAAGAGCGGTGCATGGCAGTGAAAGCGGGGTTTTCCCATATCCCAGATTGTGACCAGATCAACGACCACGCTTCATTGCGGGGACAGAACATGCTAGAACGATAAAATTCTTGAGTGGTCCCGCAATTGAAACCATGGTATAGCGAAAGATCTACATGGCGGAAGGTGGTGAATTGTGGGCTCAAAAGCGGTGTGGATCCAAACCGCCTTTGATGACCCCACAATCATGTGCTTATATAACGTCAAATCCGCCAACAACACGTGACTGCCCCCTGGGCGTTAAGTTGTGCTCCGATCCAAAGGAGGATTTAGTTAATGGAAAGGGACTGGTAGTTGAAATCTCAGCTCAGTCCATAAATATAAGGCGTGGAAGATATGGTCGAGGAGATAGAGTTGTTAGCCCAAGGTACCATGATGTACAGTTTCTTCTTGCAGACCCATATTGGTCTGAGCTTGCATCTAACATGAGAACACCCACAGAGTCTTACGGAAGGATACACAGACACAAACTTTGAATGAGATGGCCATGTCACACTCCTGGTAGTTGTGAACTGATCTAATTATAAATAGATCAGTTTAATATTTTGAAAAGGGGAGGTGTTTTTCAGAGGCTGGAGAGCCGAGAGAGTTTTAGGAGCAAGGCTCTGTATTTTTCATTTGTAAGCCCGAGGGCCTGGATTGTAGATATTATGTTATTGAAGATTCCTTTGAGTTGTTTTTATCAGACTGTACCCTTAGTTTACATGATGCCATGTTTTTCTTGTTTGGATGTAATCTCTCTAATCTATGGATTCCTGAGGCGGTAGAGGATCTGTTTCATCATGCCCATCTTTCATGGTTCATCAAACATTTTATGTTTTTCTTGTCTGGATGTAATCTCTCTGATCTATGGATTCCTGAGGTGGTAGAGGATCTGATGTTATCTTGCCCATTTTTCATGGTTCATCAGACATTTTCTGTTTTCTTTTTGTCTGGATGTAGCATCTCTATGATCTATGGATTCCTGAGGCGGTAGAGGATCTGTTGTCATCTTGCCCATTTTTCATGGTTCATCACTCAGACATTTTATGTCTTTTTTCTCCTCATCACCACATAAATCCTTTTGTCTGATAGGCAGTTTAAATGCCTTCATTATTCACGATACTTATGACTCCATAACCCAATGGTTATGAATTGATCTGCAATTACTTCTGTTATCTTTTCCTCTCCTTGTAGTCTTACCGATCCACCTACTCAAACCATTTCAATACATTTACCTTTTGATGGGTAATGGGCTTATCCTTATGCAGTCTGAGGGTGACTCTCAGTGATAACACATTATAACCCTGAAGGCCTTGAATCCTCCCAGTCCACCTCTTTTCCTTCCAACCACTTTCAACAAGACTTGCGTCCCCCTCGCGTGGCGGTGAAAAAATTTGAAGGCTCAGATCCCACAAGTTGGGTCACTCAAATGGAACACTATTTATCCTTGTATGACATTACTGATGAGTTGGCCAAACTCAAGTATGGTGTTCTCCATCTATATCTGGAATGTTGGCAATGGAGAAAAAAATCCTGCCAAGGGTTTGTGGCTTCGACACAATTTGTTGTAGATCTTTATGAATTCTTTTACACTGACACACACCATTTATGTCATTTGACCAATTTGAAACAATCTGGCATAGTGGAATATTTTATAGTTTCTTTTGAGCGCTTGGCTTTCCATGCGGAGGGCATGTCTGATGCTTTTTTTCCGGGAATGCTTTATAAATGCCCTCAAGGATGATATTTATTCCCATGTCCTCATGGATCACCCTTAGAGTTGGGTGGAAGCTACCAAAATAGATAAGGAAGCACAACATGTTGTCTCTTCTCAAACCAAAAAACCATCATTTCTTCCCCGCCCGAAACCCACCACTCCAGCCCCTCCTTCCACTCCACTGAAGATTCTGAAATTGACCTGGGCAAAAATGGATGAATGCCAACTCAAGGGCCTTTGTTATAATTGTGATGACAAATACTTTCTAGGGAACAAGTGTAAGGAACAAAATATTTTTATGGACATCTTTGAGGATGTTTCAGAAGAAGCGATCAAGGCCCCCCCTATGGTTGAGTTACCAGAGCCAACTGATACTACTCCACCTTGGACCCCCCAGAAGTTGAACCAATCATTTCATTGAATGCTATCATTGGATTCTCTGCTCCCCAAACCCTCAAGCTAATTGGTTACATTAAGCATCGGAAGGTCATCATCCTCATTGACAGTGGCAACACCCATAATTTTAGTCATCGTCGCATTGCCCAAGAAACTAATTGTTATATATGTGCAGTCAACAACTTTCAAATGATGATTTCCAATGGAGGTTCCATGAAATGTGGGGGCCGTTGTGAAAATGTGCATCTCCAAATTCGTCAATACCACATGAAATATCATATGTTTGCTATCAACATGGGTGGTTGTGATATTGTGCTTGGTGCTGAATGGTTGCAGACTCTTGGTCCCATCCTCATGGATTTTAAGGAATTGACCATGCAATCCAGCCAGGAGGGCCAACAATACAAGTTCCAAGGAATCACCATCGACTCCCCTGAAATCCTCAGTTTCTATCGCATGGAAAAGGTCCTCAAGAAAGTTCATTCTGACATTATTGCACAACTCCATTCCATTCACACCACTGAGACACCCTCTATGCAGCCTGACCTCCAAGCCATCATCTCCAAACATCAAGTTGTTTTTTTCACTCCTCGTGGACTTCTCCCTTCCTGTGGTGTTCATGATCATTCCATTCCCCTAGTACCCGACAAAATTCCTCCCAATGTTCTCCCTTATCGTCATCCCTTTGCACGGAAAAATTAAATTGAGAAAATTGTTCAAGAATCGCTCGTTGCGGGTGTTATCCATCCTAGTACCAACCCCTACTCTTCTCCTGTGGTCATGGTACTTAAGAAAGAAGTCTCTTGGCACATGTGTCCTAACTTTCACGCCCTCAACAAAATCACCATCAAAGACAAATTTCCCATCCCTGTCATTGATGATCTCTTGGATGAATTAAGCAGTGCCCAATTATTTACTAAACTTGATCTTAGTTCTACCTACCACCAGATACGTATGAAAGAGACAGACATTCCTAAGACTTATTTTCGAACTCATGAAGGACACTATGAGTTATTGGTCATGCCCTTTGGCTTTTGTAATGCTCCCTCCACTTTCCAAAGCTTCATGAATCATGTATTCCGTCCTTTTCTCCGTCATTTTGTCTTAGTTTTCTTTGATGATATTATCATCTATAGTAAAACATGGACAACCCATCTTTCCCAAGTGGGTCAAGTTCTTCACCTACTCTCTTAGCACCAAATTTTCCTCAAACAATCCAAATGTTCTTTTGGAGCCTCGAAAGTGGAGTACTTGGGTCATATTGTTGGCAAGGATGGTATCATGGTGGATCCTAAGAAAATTGAAGTTATGAAGGGTTGGACTCGTCCCAGGAATATCAAGAGCTTGTGTGGGTTTCTCAGTTTAACAGGCTATTATCTCAAGTTTGTTAAGAATTATGGCCAAATTGCAGTGTCTCTCACTACTCTCCTTAAAAGGAATGCCTTCATTTGGAATCCAACAATGGATCACTCCTTCCAAGACTTGAAAGAGGCTACGTGCACTACTCTTGTCCCGGCCCTTCTTGACTTCAAAAATATCTTTGTCTTTGAATGTGATGCTTCAGGGAAAGGAATTGGCGATGTCCTTATGCAATATGGCCGTCCTTTGGCCTTCACTAGCAAACAAATGTCGGAGCGCCATTTCAGCCAATCAATCTATGAAAAGGAAATGATGGCCATTCTGCATGTTGTGGATCTCTAGCGCCCTTATCTATTGGTTCCAAATTATGACAGATCATCAGAGCCTCAAGTATTTTCTAAAGCAACGAATTTCATCCCCGGAGCAAAAAAACGGGTGACCAAGCTATTTGCATATGGTTACGAGATCATTTACAATAAAGACAAAGACAATGTGGTTGCATACGCTTTTTCAAGGAAATATGAAGATGAAGGGTCCCTCTTTTCTCTATCCTTCATTGTACCATATTGTCTCCAAGTTGTTCGCCAAGAATGGATGCAAGATACCAAACTGTCATGCTTACTCCAACAATTGCAAGACAATTCTCTAGTTTCTCCATAGTACTCTTGGCACAATGAAGAGCTTCACTACAAAGGTCGTTTGTATTTAAGAAAACAGTCACAACTTAAATCCATGGTGCTTTCGCAGCTTCATGCTACACCCACAACTGGGCATTATGGGTTTACCAAAACCTATGACAGGGGCAAACATTCTTTTTTCTGGGATGGTATAAAGCAGGGAATCCACATATTTTTGGTGGAATGTGATGTCTGTCAATGCAACAAGGGAGAAACAGTCAAATCCATGGTCGCACTACAACTGCTTCCAATTCCACCCTCTATTTGGAGGAATATTTCTATGGATTTCATTGTTGGCTTACCTAAATCGGGCAATAAATCCGTCATCATGGTGGTCATTGATCATCATTCCAAATATGCTCATTTCTGTGTTGTTCAACACCCATTCACTACATCCAAAATGGATCAACGTTTCATGGATCATATCTTCAGGCTTCATGGCATGCCTCATTCCATTGTCTTTGACCGAGATCCCACTTTCACCAACAATTTTTGGCAAGAATTGTTCAAGCTACATGGCACCCAATTGCATCTCAGCACAACTTATCATCCCCACACTGATGGTCAAACTAAATTTGTCAACAAGTGTTTGGAAACATATTTGAGGTGTTTTGCAGCTGAGAGGCAAAACCAATGGGCTCAATGGTTACCCCTAGCTGAATGGTGGTACAACACTTCTTACCATACAACTACTCACATGACTCCTTTTGAAGCAGTATATGGACAAACACGACCTTCAGAAGTATGGTTACGAGATCATTTACAATAAAGACGCCTGGTGTCTCGAAGGTCCAGGCGGTTAACCAAACTCTTACAGTTTGAGAGGCTATTCTTCATACCCTCAAAGAGAATTTGATCATGGCTAAGAATCGCATGAAGCAACAAGCAGATCAAGGTCGCTCATAACGTCAATTTGCTGAAGGAGACCATGTATTTCTTCGATTGCAACCTTATAAGTAGACTTCACTCAAGGGTGACCATTGTCAGAAACTAACGCCCAAATTTTATGGTCCTTATAAAGTTCTTAACACGTGGGACAGGTGGCCTATTAGTTATCTTTGCCCAGAAATTCTAAGCTCCATCCTACTTTTCATGTCTCCTGCTTAAAGAAGGTGATTGGAACTAAGTGCCAAACTTAAACTAGTCTTCCCGAGTTGGATGGAGAAGGCTCCATCTAGTTTCAACCACAAGTAGTTTTGGACCAGCATGAGCGTCGTCTCTGTTAGCGCACCATCAAGGAAGTGTTAGTATAGTCTACCATTCTACAACAATTTCCTCATCTTAGGACTTGTGGACAAGTCTATTTTTTAAGGGGGAGGGAATGTTAGGGACCTAACCTCCCTAACCCCTCATGTAGGTAGAATAATATATTTTCCATGTAATAAAGGCCAATATTAATAAGGCCTAGTAATAAGGAAGAATAAGTAAAATGTAAGAAGACCTAATAGAAGCTTCAACTTCTAGAAGATCTTCCTCTAGATTGTTCTTTTGGTAGATATATTTAGTATAAATAGGAGTCGAGGGCATGAGAAGTCTTTGTCTTGAGAATCATTGTAATAGAGCGATGCTCTGCTGGAGGTTGCTTCCTCAAAGAGGCAAGTGAACATTGTTTCCTATTAATAAATATATTATTTTGGTGTTGTGGTTTCATATACTGTATTGTTCCGTTGTTATTCTTTACAATATTTATGTTTTTCTGCTATTATAATAGATCCGGTACCTTACAGTTTTCCACTTTTGTTTCTTGAAGTTTAGGGAAAACCCAAATTGAATAAAAATGTTCAAAATAATTTTGAATGAATTGAATTGAAATGCCCATTAAGTGACATATCATTTAATTTGATCTTAGATTCACTTTTG
>ML801702.1:270114-283417 GCA_009831015.1 Picea engelmannii | reverse complement strand
AGATTTGTCAACATGCAAAAGGAAAGAGACAAAACACTAGTTTGTATCAGCCATTGCCTATTCCAGAAAGGCCTTGGGATGCAATTAGTATGGATTTTGTATTGGGATTACCTAGAACCCAGAAGGGAAGTGATTCCATATTTTTTGTTGTTGATAGATTTTCCAAGATGGCACATTTCATACCATGCCAGAAAACAAATGATGCTACACACATAGCCAATTTGTTTTTTAGAGAAGTTGTGAATCTGCATGGATTGCCCAGAAGTATAGTCTCAGATAGAGATACTAAGTTTGTAGGACACTTTTGGAGGACTCTATGGAAGAGGCTAGGAACTAATTTATCATTTAGTTCAACATATCACCCTCAGACAGACGGACAGACTGAAGTGGTGAACATGAGTCTGGGAAATTTGTTAAGGAGTTTAGTCACTGAACAAGGTTGTCAATGGGATCAGATTCAGGCACATGCAAAATTTGCATTTAATAATTCAGTAAATAGGAGCACTGGGAAAAGTCCATATGAGATAGTATATGGAAGACAACCAAGAGGGATTGCAGAATTGAGAGAATTGAAACAATATGAGTTTAGAAGCGTTGGAGCAGAAGATTTTTCTACAGAAATGCAAAGACTTCGTGATCAAGTCAGGAGACAGCTACAGGATAGTAATCAAAAGTATGAGAACGGAGTTGATCAGAAAAGAAGAGAAGTTCAATTTGAAGTGGGAGATGAAGTTTTAACTCATTTGAGAAAGGAAAGGTTTCCAAGAGGAACATATAATAAATTGAAGATGAAGAAGATAGGATCATGCAAGATCTTTAGAAAATTTGCAGCAAATGCTTATGAGATCGAGTTGCCAGACAATGTTGGGATATCATTGATATTCAACGTTGCAGACCTGTATCCTTATAGAAAAGATGACGCCGGAGAATTAGATGATCATGAAGAGATTCAATGGGAAGAGTAGATTCCCACAGCATAAAGACCTTAGATGGATAAAATCTTAGAACAGAGAGTTGGAAAGAAGACCAAAAGAAAGATGTACCTTGAATATTTGGTGAAGTGGAAAGATCACCCAGTGGAAGATTCAAGTTGGGTAATTGAACCTGATATTTTGAAGCATGGAAAAATAGTGTGAGAGCTCATGGACATGAGTCCATGAATATTTTAGCCAGAGGAGTATGATGCAGGAACATCGTTGTCAAGCTAAGAAAGCGAGGGCGGAAGCGAATTGACACCACATCATATTGAAAGGGTCGAACTGACTCTTAACTAGCTTGGTAGCGGTATGGATATCTTCTTTTTGTAATTTCGTGTTGTTAGTTAATTGTATGTAAAATCGGGCCACCGTTTGAAATGACGGATCATTGTAAATTCTTACATGGCTGTAAGATATTACAGGTGTAGGATATTAGCTCTTATTAGTCATTAGTTTGCATTTAATTGAGTTAGTAGGTAACCGCTAGAGCAGGAGGTGGTAGAACTTAGATAGGATGGAGAAGAGTCGAGAACCGACTCCCTTAGATTTTCTTAGACAAGTTTTTATGGTAGTGTGTCTGTAAGAGACATGAGGGTAACTGTTTTTTTGGATTGAATAGAACAAAGGAGAATTGATCCAAATGTACTGTGTTGATATTGTCTTACAATTTTTGTTGTTGTTATGAGTTTTTGTGAGTGCATGAGGTTTACTATGACTGAATGAATTCATGAAGGATTGAAAAAATTTCAATTGTTACTCTTTTGTCAATTTATGCAAGGAGTGGATATCGAATGCAAGGAGTGTGTGTTAGAGAGTTTTTTTTTTTACTCAAATCTCATAAGAGATAGCAAGAAACATTTGTATGCAGAGTGTGCATATCGAACACAAGGAGTGCATATGCAAAGTCTTGACATGGAGAAAACTTTGGAGAAATTGCTCAGTGTTTCTCAGAAGGCAGTGCAGAGGTCGGTTGCAAGGAGTACATAGGGTCAGAAATCAAATAAGTGTCGACAAAAATTCTTTTAAGAGTTCAAAATTTCGAAGAAAGGACAAGTACAAAAGATTTGCGAAAGAAATCATTTACGAAGAAAGAATTTTAAAAGGTTTGACAAGATAAAGGATCAATATTCACCGAAGAGGAGTTGAATCACTCAAGACCGTTAGATCTTGGAGAAGTCGCGCACTGGTTAGTCGTGAGGGTCCTTCGAAAATTCACAAATCGAAAGATTTGAAGTGTAGAGGGAAAAACACCTCTGAAACATGAAGCCACAAAGAAATCCTAGCCGTTGATCATTAGTTAATGAGGACCATTGATCTCTCTGTGTGGAGATAGTTTGTCGATTCACGATTCAGGAATTGTGGGGTTGAGTGTGTTAAATATTCCCGAAAGTTGGAGTCCGAAGGGATCACGATCGTTGGTTCTTCAAACGACGAAATACGTAGATCTCATTAAGAGGAATTCGCGGTTCGGAGTTCGAAAGAATTGGAAGAGACCGTAATCAAAATTGTCGAAGCCCGAAGTGCTTAAGGAGTTAAGCCTAGGGTCACAGCCCGAGGTCATATGTGATTATCGTAAAAGATAGAAGATTGGCGCCAAATTCGATTTTAAAGAAACATGGGACCTAAGTGAATTGTTCTAGGGTTAGTGAAGACCTGAAGATCTAATTCTGCTCAGTCTTGCGAAGATCCTAGACTGAGAGGTCGCGCAACCCTTTGCAAAGAAGGGGGGTTTGCACCAACAACCCAACAACTAAGGCATTGGAACTGCGCGTTCTTGGCAACTCGCAGGGAGCTTGCCATCCTTTGTGGAGCCAAATGTTATCACATATAGTTGTTTAGGGCAGCAGGTTGTCCAAGTCTGTGGTCTGCACAGGAAGCATCCAAGCGCATCATTCAAAAGCAGTCCATTTCAGGTTGAAACACAAGCAAGAAGACAAGTTCATGTTTCAATGACGGAGATCCCGTATATATTTCAGAATAGTGGCTCTCGAACAGTCGGAGTTTAAAATTCACGCAAGGATTAATGACTAGCCAAGCGTCCCGAAGTCCCGAAATAAATCTGAGCCATTGAAGGCTAGGAACACGCGTCACCAGGTCTCACACTTTGGGAATTCGACACTTTGGAGGATTGCATGAGCAAGCAGAAGAAAAAGGCCCAAAGCCCAAACTCCCGAAGTGAAACTCGACCGCCTAAATCAAGAGGACATGCATCATCGTATCTCACACTTCGAAAATTTGACACTTCAGAGGATTGCGTAAGCAAGCAGAAGAAAAGGCCCAAAGCCTGAACTCCTGAAGTGAATCTCGGTCGCCCAAATCAAGAGGACATGCGTCGACATATCTCACACTTCAGGGATTCTGCACTTTGGAGGATTGTACGAGAAAGCAGAAGAAAAAGGCCCGAAGCCTGGACTCCTGAAGTAAATCTTGGTCATCCAAATCAAGAGGCCATGCGTCACGAGGTCTCTCACTTCGGAAATTCGACACTTTAGAGGATTGCGTGAGCAAACGGGAGAAAAATCATGAAGCCCAGACTCTCGAAGTAAATCTCAATCGTCCAAATCAAGAGGTCATGCGTCACCATATCTCTCACTTCAGGAATTCGACACTTCGGAGGATTGCGCGAGAAAGCAAGAAAGGAATATCACTCGAAGGCCCGAAGCCCGAACTCCCGAAGCAATTGTGGACCGTTGGTCTCAAATCAGCAAGAGTCGTTGATCTTTGCAGCAGGAAGCAGGGTCCATCCAAGAGCGGTGCATGGCAGCAAAAGCGGGGCTTTCCCATATCGCAGATCGTGACCAGATCAACGACCACGCTTCATTGCGGGGACAGAACATGCTCGAACGATAAAATTCTTGAGTGGTCCCGCAATTGAAACCATGGTATAGCGAAAGAGATACATGGTGGAAGGTGGTGAATTGCGGGCTCAAAAGCGGTGTGGATCCAAACCGCCTTTGACGACCCCACAATCATGTGCTTATATAACGTCAAATCCGACAACAACACGTGACCGCCCCCTGGGCGTTAAGTTGTCCTCCGATCCAAAGGAGGATTTAGTTAATGGAAAGGGACTAGTAGCTGAAATCTCAGCTCAGTCCATAAATATAAGGCGTGGAAGATATGGACGAGGAGATAGATTTGTTATCCCAAGGTACCACGATGTATGGTTTCTTCTTGCAGACCCATATTGGTCTGAGCTTGCGTCTGACAGGAGAACACCCACAGAGTCTGACAGAAGGATACGCAGACGCAAGCTTTGAATGAGATGGCCATGTCACACTCCTGGTAGTTGTGGACTGATCTAATTATAAATAGATCAGTTTAAGATTTTGAAAAGGGGACGTGTTTTTCAGAGGCTGGAGAGCCGAGAGAGTTTTAGGAACAGGGCTCTATATTTTTCATTTGTAAGCCCGAGGGTCTGGATTGTAGATATTATGTTATTGAAGATTCCTTTGAGTTGTTTTTATCAGACTGTATCCTTAGTTTACATGATGTCATGTTTTTCTCGTTTGGATGTAATCTCTCTAATCTATGGATTCCTGAGGTGGTAGAGGATCTGTTTTCATCATGCTTATCTTTCATGGTTCATCAAACATTTTCTGTTTTTCTTGTCTAGATGTAATCTCTCTGATCTATGGATTCCTGAGGTGGTAGAGGATCTGCTGTTATCTTATCCATTTTTCATGGTTCATCAGACATTTTTTGTTTTCTTTTTGTCTGGATGTAGCATCTCTCTGATCTATGGATTCCTGAGGTGGTAGAGGATCTGTTGTCATCTTGCCCATTTTTCATGGTTCATCACTCAAACATTTTATGTCTTTTTTCTCCTCATCACCACATAAATCCTTTTGTCTGATAGGCAGTTTAAATGCCTTCATTATTCACGATACTTATGACTCCATAACTCAATGGTTATGAACTGATCTGCAATTACTTTTGTTATCTTTTCCTCTCCTTGTAGTCTTACCGATCCACCTACTCAAACCATTTCAATACATTTACATTTTGATGGGTAATGGGCTTATCCTTGTGCAGTCTGAGGGTGACTCTCAGTGCTAACACATTATAACCCTGAAGGCCCTGAATCCTCCCAATCCACCTCTTTTCCTTCCAACCACTTTCAACAAGACCTGCATCCCCCTCGCGTGGAGGTGAAAAAATTTAAAGGCTCAGATCCCACAGGCTGGGTCACTCAAATGGAACACTATTTATCTTTGTATGACATTACTGATGAGTTGGCCAAACTAAAGTATGGTGTTCTCCATCTATATCTGGAATGTTGGCAATGGAGAAAAAAATCCTGCCAAGAATTTGTGGCTTCGACACAATTTTTTGTAGATCTTTATGAATTCATTTACACTAACACACACCATTTATGTCATTTGACCAATTTGAAACAATCTGGCATAGTGGAATATTTTATAGTTTCTTTTGAGCGCTTGGCTTTCCACGCGGAGGGCATGTCTGATGCTTTTTTCCGGGAATGCTTTATAAATGCCCTCAAGGATGATATTTGTTCCCATTTCCTCATGGATCACCCTTAGAGTTGGGTGGAAGCTACTAAAAGAGATAAGGAAGAACAACATGTTGTCTCTTCTCAAACCAAAAAACCATCATTTCTTCCCCATCCGAAACCCACCACTCCAGCCCCTCCTTCCACTCCACTGAAGATCCTGAAATTGACCTGGGAAGAAATGGATGAATGCCAACTCAAGGGCCTTTGTTATAATTGTGATGACAAATACTTTCTAGGGAACAAGTGTAAGGAACAAAATATTTTTATGGACATCTTTGAGGATGTTTTGGAAGAATCGATCGAGGCCCCCCCTGTGGTTGAGTTACCAGAGCCAACTGATACTACTCCACCCTGGACCCCCCAGAAGTTGAACCAATCATTTCATTGAATGCTATCACTGGCTTCTCTGCTCCCCAAACCCTCAAGCTAATTGGTTACATTAAGCATCGGAAGGTCATAATCCTCATTGACAGTGGCAACACCCATAATTTTATTCATCGTCACATTGCCCAATAAACTAATTGTTATATATGTGTAGTCAACAACTTTCAAATGATGATTTCCAATGGAGGTTCCATGAAATGTGGGGGGCGTTGTGAAAATGTGCATCTCCAAATTGGTCAGTACCACATGAAATATCATATGTTTGCTATCGACATGGGTGGTTGTGACATTGTGCTTGGTGCAGAATGGTTACAGACTCGTGGTCCCATCCTCATGGATTTTAAGGAATTGACCATGCAATCCAACCAGGAGGGCCAACAATACAAGTTCCAAGTAATCATCGTCGACTCCCCTGAAATCATTAGTTTCTATCGCATGGAAAAGATCCTCAAGAAAGTTCATTCCGACATTATTGCACAACTCCATTCCATTCACACCACTGAGACACCCTCTGTGCATCCTGACCTCCAAGCCATCATCTCCAAACATCAAGTTGTTTTTTCCACTCCTCGTGGACTTCTCCCTTCCTATGGTGTTCATGATCATTCCATTCCCCTAGTACCCGAAAACCTTCCTCCCAATGTTCTCCCTTATTGTCATCCCTTTGAACGGAAAAATTAAATTGAGAAAATTGTTCAAGAATCGCTCGTCACGGGTGTTATCCATCCTAGTACCAGCCCCTACTCTTCTCCTGTGGTCATGGTACTTAAGAAAGAAGGCTCTTGGTGCATGTGTCCTGACTTTCGCACCTTCAACAAACTCACCATCAAAGACAAATTTCCCATCCCTGTCATTGATGATCTCTAGGATGAATTAAGCGGCGCCCAATTATTTACTAAACTTGATCTTAGTTATAACTACCACTAGATACGTATGAAAGAGGCCAAGATTCCTAAGACTTATTTTCGAACTCTTGAGGGACACTATGAGTTATTGGTCATGCCCTTTGGCTTTTGTAATGCTCCCTCCACTTTCCAAAGCTTCATGAATCATGTATTCCGTCCTTTTCTCCGTCATTTTGTCTTAGTTTTCTTTGATGATATTCTCATCTATAGTAAAACATGGACAACCCATCTTTCCCAAGTGGGTCAAGTTCTTCACCTACTCTCTTAGCACCAAATTTTCCTCAAACAATTTAAATGTTCTTTTGGAGCCTCGAAAGTGGAGTACTTGGGCCATATTGTTGGCAAGAATGGTATCATGGTGGATCCTAAGAAAATTGAAGTTATGAAGGATTGGACTCATCCCAGGAATATCAAGAGCTTGTGTGGGTTTCTTAGTTTAACAGGCTATTATCTCAAGTTTGTTAAGAATTATGGCCAAATTGCAGTGTCTCTCACTACTCTCCTTAAAAGGAATGCCTTCATTTGGAATCCAACAATGGATCACTCCTTCCAAGCCTTGAAAGAGGCTATGTGCACTACTCTTGTCCTGGCCCTTCTTGACTTCAAAAATATCTTTGTCTTGGAATGTGATGCTTCAGGGAAAGGAATTGGCGATGTCCTTATGCAATATGGTCGGCCTTTGGCCTTCACTAGCAAACAACTGTTGGAGCCCCATTTCAACCAATCAATCTATGAAAAGGAAATGATGGCCATTCTGCATGTTGTGGATCTTTAGTGCCCTTATCTATTGGGGAAACACTTCCAAATTATGACAGATCATCAGAGCCTCAAGTATTTTCTGAAGCAACGAATTTCATCCCCGGAGAAAAAAAACGAGTGACCAAGCTATTTGCATATGATTACGAGATCATTTACAAGAAAGACAAAGACAATGTGGTTGCATACGCTTTTTCAAGGAAATATGAAGATGAAGGGTCCCTCTTTTCTCTATCCTTCATTGTACCAGATTGTCTCCAAGTTGTTCGCCAAGAATGGATGCAAGATACCAAACTGTCATGCCTACTCCAACAATTGCAAGACAATTCTCTAGTTTCTCCATAGTACTCTTGGCACAATGAAGAGCTTCACTACAAAGGTCGTCTGTATTTAAGAAAACAATCACAACTTAAATCCACGGTGCTTTCTCAGCTTCATGCTACACCCACAACTGGGCATTTTGGGTTTACCAAAACCTATGACAGGGGCAAACATTCTTTTTTCTGGGATGGTATAAAGCAGGGAATCCACATCTTTTTGGTGGAATGTGATGTCTGTCAATGAAACAAGGGAGAAACAGTCAAAGCCCTGGTCACACTACAACTGCTTCCAATTCCACCCTCTATTTGGAGGAATATTTCTATGGATTTCAATGTTGGCTTACCTAAATCGAGCAATAAATCTGTCATCATAGTGGTCATTGATCGTCTTTCCAAATATGCTCATTTCTATGTTGTTCAACACCCATTCACTACATCCAAAATGGCTCAACATTTCATGGATCATATCTTCAAGCTCCATGGCATGCCTCATTCCATTGTCTTTGACCAAGATCCCACTTTCACCAACAATTTTTGGCAAGAATTGTTCAAGCTACAAGGCACCCAATTGCATCTCAGCACAACCTATCATCCCCACACTAATGGTCAAACTGAAGTTGTCAACAAGTGTTTGGAAACATATTTGAGGTGTTTTGCAGCTGAGAGGCAAAATCAATGGGCTCAATGGTTACCCCTAGCTGAATGGTGGTACAACACTTCTTACCATACAACTACTCGCATGAATCCTTTTGAAGCAGTATATGGACAAACACGACCTTCGGTTCTCTCATTCAGACCTGGTGTCTCGAAGGTCCAGGCGGTTAACCAAACTCTTACAGTTTGAGAGGCTATTCTTCGTACTCTCAAAGAGAATTTGATCATGGCTAAGAATCACATGAAGCAACAAGCAGATCAAGGTCGCTCATAACATCAATTTGCTTAAGGAGACCATGTATTTCTTCGATTGCAACCTTATAAGCAAACTTCACTCAAGGCTGACCATTGTCAGAAACTAATGCCCAAATTTTATGGTCCTTATAAATTTCTTAACGCGTGGGACAGGTGGCCTATCAATTATCTTTGCCCGGAAATTCTAAGCTCCATCCTACTTTTCATGTCTCCTACTTAAAGAAGGTGATTGGAACTAAGTGCCAAACTTAAACCAGTCTTCCCGAGTTGGATGGAGAAGGCTCCATCTAGTTTCAACCACAAGCAGTTTTGGACCAATGTGAGTGTCGTCTCTGTCAGTGCACCATCAAGGAAGTGTTAGTATAGTGGAAAGATACAACTCCAACAGATGCCACCTGGGAGCCAGCTACCATTCTACAACAATTTCCTCATCTTAGGCCTTGTGGACAAGTTTGTTTTTTAAGGGGGAGGGAATGTTAGGGACCTAACCTCCCTAACCCCTCATGTAGGTAGAATAATATATTTTCCATGTAATAAAGGCCATATTAATAAGGCCTAGTAATAAGGAAGAATAAGTCAAATGTAAGAAGACCTAATAGAAGCTTCCACTTCTAGAAGATCTTCCTCTAGATTGTTCTTTTGGTAGATATATTTAGTATAAATAGGAGTCGAGGGCATGAGAAGTCTTTGTCTTGAGAATCATTGTAATAGAGCGATGCTCTGCTGGAGGTTGCTTCCTCAAAGAGGCAAGTGAACATTGTTTCCTATTAATAAAGATATTATTTTGGTGTTGTGGTTTCATATACTGTGTTGTTCCGTTGTTATTCTTTACAATATTTATGTTTTTATGCTATTATAATAGATCCAGTACCTTACAATTTTCCACTTTTGTTTCTTGAAGTTTAGGGAAAACCCAAATTGAATAAAAATGTTCAAAATAATTTTGAATGAATTGAATTGAAATGCCCATTAAGTGACATATCATTTAATTCGATCTTAGATTCACTTTTGTTTGTTTAAGTCATGAATGACCATGTTTTTTCAATCATTGTAATGATGGTTCTGTTCACCTCATTCATCACAATGCCACAATTGATAATGACTATATACAAACAAGAAAGGAAGTTGGTCTCATACAAGCACACAAATATGCAAAGAGACAAGCCGGATGATGAGCTTCGAATCTCGACATGTCTGCTTGGAACAAGGATCATACTGCAATGATAACCTGATTGAGGCCTCTAAGGGGTTTGGAAACCTTGCCTCACAGCTAGTGGAGGTGTCAAAGAGGTATTCTACAATCATATGGTTCAAAAGGATTGGTAAAAGGACCTCCCCTTACGGAACAAAAACCAATTGCAACAAGACGAGACAATGGTTTCATTCAAAGTGTATGGGCGTCTAAGAAAAGGAACAATGAATCCCATGAATTTCATCTTTTCATTCCAAGATATGCATGAGGATATTTACAACATTGTTGATTAGAAATGGATCCTCATGATCATACTCCTTCCACAAATACTAGCATGTTGATGACATCCTAGAGTCTATGAATCTAAGATTCGAGACAGTGAACTGGAGGGTATTAGAGCGTGCACCTTGCTCGATAGGCATCATGATGGATAGGGACCCACTGGGGTTTAGTCCCAATGGGAAACTTCCAACATAGACCATCACGTCGTTGTCCTTTTCTTTAGAGGTATGGATGATTGTGAGGTTATAGTGTTTAGAAGAAGAATGGCGAAGCATCTTGACATTATGATGATGGTCATAAGGTCCCTGCTCGACACTAAGTTCCACTATTTAGCCAACAACGGGTAGAATTAAGGAAATAAACAAAGTCAAAAGTGAAAATTACCCAATCATCTAACTCTTATACTTGGTCACTAACTTGGTTCCTTAAATGGGATACCTAGTTTTCAAAGTCTTCACATTCTTCGAGAGTCATGGATGAGATCTTGGAGGTTTATCAGGTACATAATATTTTTCACCACCTCTTGCCATATGAACCTAAAATTATATCTACTTAGAGTTATCCTCTATTTTTCTATTTACCACATCTTTTGATTCACCTCAAATTGTTAATGTTTAAGCCATTATTATAGTTGTTTGCATTTCATTAGATAACAATAGCATAATCCACGATCACTGAGAAATACACAATCACAAGAGACACAACATTTATCCTGGGAAACCCTCTAGGGGAAGAAAACCCAACAAAAATTCCTTAATATAGATAGCCAATAGAATGCCAAGAGATCTCTTAAACTAATACATAAAGTCCTCTCCCAGATATGCACCACTCTCTCTCTCCTTCTTCTCCAGCAATAGATCTGAAACTTGTCTCTCAATGGGCAAGTGAGTTGTGTGTCTAAGTGAGGTGCTGACCTCTTTATTTATACAAGTCTGGCACGTGTGAAGTGTCTCTTCACTGGTAGGGCTGACTTCTCAAACTGGGTGGGTAAACCCACCTTTATTATATTTCTGGGCCTCTTTAATATCTGTTGGGTTCGAATTCTTATTCTGCCTATTACAATTGTCTTTTGACCAATCCGCAAAAGGGGATTTGGTTCTATTACAATAACCGACATGATCAATCCACAATGGGGATTGAACCAATGAATAATATATCAAATAATAATAAGAATACTCTTTGCAGTTACATTATTTCAACACTCCCCCTTAACAAGAAGGGTATTCTTCAGTAGCATCATGCGAGAGAGAGAGGACAACATCATCAACAACATCAAGTGGGTGAGAAGACAACATCATCAATATCATCTTGGAACACTAACTGAAGTATCTATAAATCATCGAAAGTTTTCTTCATTGGCAGCATCGTCATTCTCAAAGGAATGCCATCATCATCTGCATCAATATGCATTAGTATAAAAACTGATACATCATCATCATCACAGCACAAGGCTGACTCATCATAATACAAGACTAGCTTTACGTCACAACTGTCAAGTTGGAAGCTCAGTACTTGTCTCATCTCAATGTCTTGCTTTACGTCACAACACTCAAGCTGGAAGTAAGATACTAGACTGGCTTTACGTCATAGCTATCAAGCTGGAAGCACAGTACTAGTCTCATCTCATCATCTTGCTTTACGTCACAACACTCAAGCTGGAAGCAAGATACTTGTCCTGCTTTACGTCACAACCATCAGGTCAGAAGTAGGATGTTAGATTGGCTTTACGTCACAGCTATCCAGCTAGAAGCATAGTGCTAGCCTCATCTCATCATCTTGCTTTACGTCACAACCATAAGGTCGGAAGCAAGGAGAACATCATCTTACTTTACGTCGAACAACTAGGTCAGAAGCAAGGAACATCTCATCTTGTTTTACATTTGACAACTAGGTCAGAAGCAAGGAACATCTCATCTTGCTTTACATATGACAACTAGGTCAGAAGCAAGGAGCAAATTATCTTTCTTTACGTCTGACAGCTAGGTCAGAAGCAAGGAACATCTCATCTTGCTTTATGTCTGACAACTGGGTCAGAAGCAAGGAACATCTCATCTTGCTTTACGTCTGACAACTGGGTCAGAAGCAAGGTACATCTCATCTTGCTTTATGTCTGACAACTAGGTCAGAAGCAAGGTACACGTCCTACTTTACGTCACAACCACAAGGTCGGAAGCAGGGAATATCTCATCACAACAACTACTCCCCCTTTCAAGGAAGGTCCTTTCAGACTATGCCAAGCTTATCTCGGAAGTACTCAAATTTCACACGAGATAGGGGCTTGGTCAACACATCAGCAACCTATTCATCCGTGCTAATGTACTGGAGCTTTAAAGCTCCTCTCTGTACCATGTCATGGATGTAATGATAACGGATCTCTATGTGCTTCGACCTGTTGTAGAATACATGATTCTCTGTCATTTTTATGCAGCTTTGGTTGTCACATAGAATCAAGGTTGCTCTCATCTCTAAGTCAAATAGGTCGGTCAACAACTTTCGAAGCCATATAGCTTCGCAGTTGGCAAAACATGCAACAATGTATTCTACTTCCGTTGTGCTGAGAGCAATACTAGATTGCTTCCTACTTTGCCACGAGATCATAACTGATCCCAAACTGAAATAGCATCTTGAAGTGCTTTTCCTGTCAGAAACACTTCCTGCCCAATCTGCATCAGTATATCCACTCAATGTGAAATCATGATCTCCATCATAGTTGAGACCATAATCTATTGTACCTTTAAGGTACCTCATCACATGTTTTGCAGCCACTAGGTGAACATGTTTGGGTTCTACCGGAAACTAACTCAAGGTGTTCACGACAAAACAAATGTTTGGTTTGGTGTTTGTTAGGTACATTAGCGATCCAATAATCTGTCTGTACAGTGTGGCATCAATCAATTTTGACGAAGTATCGACCAACAACTTCAGCTTCGCTTCCATGGGTGTATTCATGGGCTTGCATTCCAACATGTCGAATCTCTTCAAGATTTCGACCATGTACTTCCCTTGGTTAAGGAAGATCCTCTCAGGACTCTGCCATACCTCAAGACCTAAGAAATAATGCA
>ML801702.1:250180-269359 GCA_009831015.1 Picea engelmannii | reverse complement strand
GCTTCTTCAAAGCAGGTAGGCTCCTCTTCTAGGAGATCACACATCAAAGCCGTATAACTGGAGAATGGCTTTGGTCTTTTCACCTGTCTCGTAGTTCCTTGGGGAACACCGTACTTCTCTCCATCTTGAATAATCTCTCTAGCTCAAGCTGGCTTTATTTTATGGAGGATCGTCATCTGAGAAGGTTCTTGCACTTCTACTATATCATGGTCTTCTAGAAGTTCCTCATCAGGAGAGGTTATGACTTCTCTCACTGGTTCTGCAGCTCTGGGGACCTCCCTCATTGTAGTACTGGGGATTACAGGTTCCTCTTCATATACTTCTTCAAGCTGGCATAGTTTAGATTTCTTGAGCACTGCATCTTCATCAAAGGTCACATCACTGTTGATCTCAATGTGATGTTGACCTGGTATATAGATTCTGAAGGCCTTGGAGACCTCACAGTATCCCACAAATATTCCCTTTTTTCCTAAAGGGTCCAGCTTGTTTCTCTTTTTTTTAGGTATATGAATAAACACTGGACAACCAAATATTTTGAGATGGCTTACCTCTGGATTCTTTCCGATGAACATCTCTTTTGGTGTCTTGAGCCCAAGTGCACTATGGGACAATCGGTTCTGCACATAAACAACTGCCATTACTTCTTCTGCCCATAAGCACATAGGAAGATATTGATCATGGATCATAGTCTTCACAACTTCCAGTATGGTTCTGTTCTTTCGTTCAGCTACACCGTTTTGTTGGGGATTATAGGGAGTAGTGAGTTCCCTCTTGACCCCAACATCTTTGCAAAAGTTCACAAACTCTTTTGAGGTGTATTCTCCTCCATTATCTGACCTGAGTATCTTGATCTTTCTCTCAGAAAGAATCTCTATCAAGGCTTTGAATTCCCACTAATGGAGGACGATGTCATTGGGCCACACACATCTGAATGAGTGAGCTCTAAGACTCCTTCTGCCTTGTTTTCTTTCTTCAGAAACAGGTTCTTGATGTTCTTCCCTTGTGCACATCCATTGCATATGCCTTCATGGTCACCTTTGAGTTCTGGTAAACTTGTGACCGCTTTGCATATGTATGGTAGCGCCTTGTAGTTGATGTGAGCTAATATTCTATGCCCAAGTTCACATGAGTTTTCAATTGCGTGGGTCATGACAGCCTCTGAGTGACCCTTTATCTTATGCAAGCCACCTTCTTCTTTTCCAATGATGATTGCTTCATTTATGGTCTCTCCTTTAGCACGTTGCCTTCTGCAACCTTCACTATAGCTTCCTCAAGGTTATTACATGTGACCTGGAGCAAGGTCAACAAAACAACAAGCAAGAATAATATCCTTTTGACAATATAAAGCAATATCACGAACAATCATCACAGTAGCTCCTTTAGAGTTATCACTTATAATTTATCTGAAGCAAAGATTAAAGGTAAGGAATACAATACGAAATGAGGTCAACACTCTCATAGTGTTGTGACCAAGCATTCTTCCATGGCAACCTGGAACTAACACACGAGGTTTCTTCTAGAGGAGGTGTTAGTTGTATCAGGCAAAGAATTTACCTCTATATGCTCACATGCTATCAAGTATAATACTTTAAGACAACTGTTATCTCAACTATAGTCATCAACTTGTCATGTGTACCTTTGAATCATATTAATCTTGATTAATCAAACCTGGAGCCTTGTCTTCAAGAATGAGTGCTTGCTTTTCTTCCAAGTCTCTTTCACTCAAGATGACGAGTGCTTTCTTCAACCTGTCTATTGTACTAAGACAATATGCTATCTTGACAAAAGGTTGGGTTAGAGGATAAACTCCATGATCTCAACTTTTAATCCATCTAATACCTTGACTCAGAAAAGGTTAGAAAGATGGTCATAGCTACAACATGCAATACTCATCAAAATAATAATGCATATCAGAATAATCACACCTGGGTTGCTTCATTCCTTTGAATGTGTTGGATCTTGAGATCCTTCTGGATCTATGGCAAGAGATCTCTTCTCCTGCAAATACTCTTTATGATTTTAACCATTAAAGATATGTGAGTACATACCTCTGATAGCATTTGTAGGTAGTGGCTCCATTTGGTAGCAACGGTAATCATTACCAACTCTTAAGAAAACTTCAAGGGTGATTGCAACTGGTTCTACGGCTGCAACTGCAACTGATGTTGCAACTGCAACTGTTCTAAAACTGCAACTGCAACTTAGAGTTTTATGAGGAAACCTTAATTTTTCAAACTTCAAATTTTGAAATTCTGATCCAAGGAATATATGCACTGAGTTGAGGCGAGTATGTTGGTGTAGTTAGAATTTTGAAAATCCAACATTTACCCCTCAAACTTGATCTGTGGATTTATGGACTGGTGCTTCTGGTTTTCTAGTACTTCTAGTACTCTGGTACTTTGTGAAACTAGGGTTTCACTTTTCGGGAGATCTAGCCACTGAAAAGGTGCATTGAAGGTGCCAAAATGATCCTTGGGAGAGGGCGCACTTTTCTAGGTGGTTTTAGGGCTGAAATACCTTTCCAACAAAAAGCCCTAATTTTCATGTACGACAACAATGACATTTTTCACTTTTCTCTTGTGAAATATGCTCTCTTTAGCTTGGCTATGAAACCATGTTAATGTTTAAGCCATTATTATAGTTGTTTGCATTTCATTAGATAACAATAGCATAATCCAATATCACTGAGAAATACACAATCACAAGAGACACAACATTTATCCCGGGAAACCCTCTAGGGGAAGAAAACCCAACAAACCTTCCTTAATATAGATAGCCAATACAATGCCAAGAGATCTCTTAAACCAATACATAAATTCCTCTCCCATATATGCACCACTCTCTCTCCCCTCCTTCTCCAGCAGCAGATCCGAAACTTGTCTCTCAATGAGCAAGTGAGTTGTGTGTCTAAGTGAGGCGTTGGCCTCTTTATTTATACAAGTCTGGCAAGTGTGAAGTGTCTCTTCACTGGCATGGCCGACTTCTCAAACTGGGTGTGTAAACCCACCTTTATTATATTTCTAGGCCTCTTTAATATCTGCTGGGGCCGACTTCTTATTCTGCCTATTACAATTGTCTTTTGAACAATCCACAAAAGGGGATTTGGTGCTATTACAATAACCGACATGATCAATCCACAATGGGGATTGATCCAATGAATAATATATCAAATAATAATAAAAATACTCTTTACAATTACATTATTTCAACACAAACAAATCTTTCAATAAAAAATTATGGAAGTTCCAATTTAACATACCTTTCTAAAATCCTAATTTGGAGATTGTTCTACAGGCTAACCTTGCACTCAATATAACTCTGAAAGTTTTGCACCTCTAAGTCTAAAATTTTATTTGGTGGTATACTGAAATATCTTCTATGCATTTCCACATGTTTGATGAAATTATTATGTGCCAAGAAAAAATTATGGTAACTTTCCTAAGACTTATTGATTTTGGATCTTTCATGAGAGTGAACTTGTACGGACTGCCTCATGTCCAATTTTTCATATCTACTTATGAAATTTTACCTGAAAATCTATGGTCTGTACTTTGTTTAATACAACTAGTCACATTCAATTTGGATATTTCTAGAATAAAATATTGTTGTTTTGCCCAAAACACCTATTTGAGACTAGTTTTAGGACTAATAAAAAACCCTAACTTCCACAACATGTAACTTGAAAAGTGTAGTGGATCGGAATTTGAAATTTTTACCATAGGCAATTCACTATGTCGTCTTATGTTATGAAAATACTCACTCCCTGAAACTTCCTAGAAAAAATATCATAGTGAAAATTCCAAGATTACTTGTTTAAAGGAGCCAAAGCCAAGGACCATATGCTTTAAAACCAAATGTTATGCACTAAACACCCAAATAACATAAAAATAGAAAGATAAGTAACTCCATGCCTGTGAATGAGAGAGCATAATGAATGAAAAGCCTCTTTGAGGGGGTAACCTCCTTTTACAATATAATAAATGCACAAGATGAAATTCTCTTTAAAATTTAGGTCTCCTTAGTATATTATTATAGAAGACGAAGGGTACAATTACAATTAAAGGGCCTATTCGACCAGTAAAAGGCCTAACCAACCAATAAATACAACACTAACATAACAATAGAAATGTAATAATTTGATATCTAGATATTAACGATAAAATGCAAAATTAAATACCTAAGTAATGAAAATATAAAAAGTATGACGTACTAACCTCTTCCAAGAAGCTATCTCGAATAGAATCCTCTATTGAGCCATGACAAGTATGACCACAATGACCGGAACCATAATCGATGTGCAAAAAATATTCTAGAACCAAAATGGTCAGCCTTACCTAAAATCCCTACACCTAGTGGTCTAACATCATCAGATGATGGCTCTTAATGGGGAGTTGTAACAAACATGCTATGTTGAACTAAACTACGTGTCACAAATGATATCGTAATACTAGTGACTCGAATCATATCTTCAATCTAAGGTGGTTTGGGAGGTTGTTAGGAGATCACCTATGAGCAAGTGACCCTCTCAATGGGTTATGCCTAGCGGAAGCTCTATCTTGAACAGAGCCATGACCAACCTTTTGGAATTATCTAATGTCAAAACAATTAACATGGATACCTAGAATGAATTCAACCCATAATTTTCAAAAAAAATACAAGGCAAGCTCCTTGTTAGTGTAGGGAGGTTGATTAAATACCATAAACCAAATCCATCCAATTGTCTCTCCATGCTATAAATGTGCACCAATCCATGAAAATATACCTCTTTCTTGGATGAGATGGTTGGTTGGTTCTAGGGTTAATGAAAAAATGAAAAATACTCTCTTTGTGTATATTCAAGTTTTTGACCTCTTCCTTACTAATGCCAATTGATTAGTACTATCTCATACTGGCCCTATATTTGGAGATATCAAATAATTTACCGTGGGCATGACCAATGGAAGTAATGCTGGTGTCAGGGAAGTGGCCAGTCAAATATGTAATGACTCTCTTGTGTTTCTAATATCCCCAATTAGGTTTTCAAATTCACTTAGACGTGATTGATTTCATTGTATAGGTCTTGTGGGGAGTTATAGTTTGGGTTTTCATCAGGGTTTTTTTCCATGGTGATGGAATAACAATTGCAATTAAATGATAATAAAATTCTACTAAAAATATAAAAATTTCTAAATTTTAAAAATTATAAAAATGACATTTAAAATCAAATATATTCGGAAATGAGAACTTTTCTTTGCAAAATACAGAGTGCCAATGATGTCGATGTCTAGGCCCTACTTTTTGTCACTGATTTTGGGCCTATATAATGAAACATGCTCACATTGTTGGAGGAAAAAGTCACTGCATGTTGGTGAGAAAATGAATAAAAACTATTCATGTTTTTTTTATATGGTTTTACAAATAATAATGTGCATGTGTTCCTCGTGTGCGCGCTAAGAAACATGCACACATTTTTAATGTGTCCATGTTGCTTTTTATAAAAAAAATAGAAGTGGGCTCTTATAATCCATTATGTAATAACTTTCCTGGAGCTTCTATGGGGGGCAAGGCCATTTAAATAGGAACATCCATGTGTTCCTAAAGTGCACGTGTTCCCTAAAGAAACAATGAACACACTTTCTTGTTGCAATGAAAAAGTGAACCATCTTTGTGCACTCACTCATTATAACATTATTTTTTAATTATTATCGTCATATTTGTTTTCATTTTCACATATTTTAGCTTTTTTATTTTTTAGTTTTTTAGTTTTAATTTGTTAACAATATCTTTAGAAAATACATGTCATCCATAGTTTTACATAATCTCATTTTCTTCTTCTTTTTTCCCTTTTTTAAAATTGAGAATCTCAATCTTTTTTTCATTTCAATTTGTGAATGTTACTTTTAGTTATGCATCTCATTCATATTGGAGTAAGATAATATTGTAGCAAATAGACCTTCTTTCTTGCCACAATTCTGATAAAAAACTAGTAGAAAGTTAAGGTATGAGTAAAGTTCTACCATGATCCAAGGCCCACGAATGGTGAAACATTTCCCTTGGGGGAAGTTCTACCATGATCCTAGGCCCATGAATGGTGAAACATTGACCTTAGGGGTTTTCCCAATCATGAATCAACATTAATTGCTAAATTTTTTATTGGAGTTTCAAATTTCAATAGGCATTACTTTAATTTACAAATTTCATTCACAGTAAATTGTAGAATACACATAGTTTTTCTGTATGCAATATTATATTGTAAGGAGTAAGTTAATATGGGGCAAACTCAACCTTTTAGGTGAGTCTATTTTTTTTAACAAAGAAAAGGCAAAGTTTCACTTGACATTCCATAGTCAAAATTCCTATCAATCAAGGGAAACTATAATTTCTAGCAAAATTCCTACCAAACTTAAAAAAATTCTAAAAGACAAAAGTATCTACTTATTAACTTGTTCCATTACTTAACCCCTTACTCCATTCTACCTCATAATCAAGCCTAAAGACATTTAGGCTATGCGAAAGGAGAAAGGATTTCATAAGATTCATTTAACAAATCAATCACATAATGCCATTTGTCCACAAACCTATGCTGTCCATTTTTTCAAAGTAGCTTGTGCCACCATCTCTATTATTTGGCCTCTGCCATCCATCTCTATCATTTTGTCGAGATGCCTTGTCTCTCTTGGGCCTTCAGGTTGCATGCATTTAAAGCCTATCCTTGTGTAAGAGCATTGCCATATGTCTTGTAATTGTTATGACATCGAGAAGGAAGCACCATATGTCTGTTGCATATATTTTATTGGTATTGTACTTTTCTACTCTTTATCTTATACAACTTGGGTTGTAGTTTTGGTTAATTTGATGACAATATTGTTGAGATTTTATGTAATTTCATAAGTTATTCCTAAGTGTAATTGTGAAATGGTTTATTGATAAGTCATGCCTTTTAGGTCTTTTAGAGTTAAATAAAGGTTATATCGAGTCATTTTGATCACTCATTGAATATACGTACAAGCGAGTAGTACACACTTATCTAGGAGACTATTCTTGGTTCGTGTTAGGGTCTCTTTGGTATTGATTTCGTGAAAGATCATTGTATGACATTATACATGTTGGAGGAATCTATACTGAGGAAAGTTTGTAGGGTTTTCTCCCCCTTGAGGGTTTCCCTGAGGATATATCTTGTTGTTATGTGGATATCTATCTTTTAGTTGTGATCCTTTTGCATATTAAATAATATATATATATATATATATATATATATCATCTCTCTTGAAAAATCAATTTGGTATCAGAGCAGGATTGGGCCTGACTCCCTCATAGGAGGGCTCAGGGAAATGGAAAAGAAATGGGACCTATGAGAGTAAGAGAGTAGATAGTTTGAGTGAGTGAATTACTACTGTGTATGTAGTAGTGTGTCTGTCCATCACATTGACATGATGATCGTGAGTGAGAGCCATTAAGGGTAGCGATAATTGAGAAGGCATGTTGGAGTCACTAGACAGTGATCTGAAGAAGCTATCCCAGACAAGCCACCTACGACGGAGATAGATTGAGCATATTCTGCCTTTCTCCTTATTGTTGTTGGTAGTGTTCGTTCAAAAACACTTGCAAGGTTTCCTTGTTACAGTTTGTGTAGCTATAGAGAAAATCAATAGTAATAACGGGTTCTCGCAAGCCAACACAATCTTGTAAGCGAAGTTTAAGAGGAAGAGGGAACTATGAAATAAAGATGGCTAAAGAGTCATCTGTTAGTTCCATGCACGTGAAGGTGCAATACAATAGATGTTTAAATTCAATGAATTGGGTTGGAATACGAGTGAGAATATAGTTGTCGAGTTGAAGCGTAGTGATATGAGTGCAGAAGAAAAGGGCCTCCAAGGCTGGGCTTTCCCTTGGCAGGTAATCTTTGAGAATGAGCACTTCAACATTCTTCCTGGAAAGGCACTCCAACCAATTTGATACTCTTTGGGTGGTAAACTGCCATGGCATTGAATTTGTGACAGTGAGACTCCACCCTGTGGTATCGTTGGTGAGACGAATGACCATCAAATCTAATGAATGCGACTGCAATATGTTGGATATTATATTCTCCAAGGTTTCCATGGAAAGGGGATAAGGTGTGGGAGGCTAGAGATATTGTGGTGTCAGAAAATAGGGAGAGAGGTCCAGATTGGGCATTTCTCTGTAAAGGAATCTCCATCGTTTAGAGAGGATGAAACATTGGACTACCTCTCTAAAGGGGAGTTTGGAAAGGATGAGACAAAGGAGATTGTCTAACAGTGTAGACAATCTGTCCAAAGCTATGCCCATTTTTGGAATAACACTAATTCCCAAAGTACACATGCAACCACTTAAAAGGTTCAGGGTAAAATGGATGGATGATGCACCCACATAAATTTATCAAAGTCTAAAAGGTCCAAAACAAAGCTAGCACGATCGAGAAGGTTGAGGGTATTCTTGGAGGGTTTCATTCTTCCTTCCTTTTTGATTTGGGATCCAATGATATTCTCAGTGTTACTCCTACGATGACATAAGTGCAGGGATAATAACAACAAGAGTAGTGATGGGGAGTACTAAAACTCTATTGTAGATAGGAATTGTAGATGAAAGTGGTGAGTTAAGGAAGGATGAAGGCATTCTGCTTCTGTTCCTCACCCTGGTGCTCCCAAAACTCTTTGGAAGAGGAAGAGAGGAGTAGAAACACTTGTATGGGTTCTGGGATAGAGAATTTATTATAGAACAACAACCTCATTTAGACTTTGGTTATCGTATCTCTGGACAATGATAAAGAATTATGAATGTGGACCCCGCACTGTGTGAATGGATGCTTCATCATCTACAGGGTTATTGAGAAATACTATCACAAGGTCGCCACCTTGATCATTATCTGTATCATGAATAGGAAATGTGGTTGCAAGGATCACTGCAACAAACTTTAGAACGAGAAATATTCTTGTTTTGCTCTTATTTTGTTTTGGGCAAGTTACCATGGAAATGCTTGTTCCATGGAGATGTTCTTGTTCTTTTTCTAGGAAAGTTACCATGGATACCTGGTTAGTAGATTGTGGTGCTTTTAGGCACATGACAGTTTACCAAGATTCTTATATTATGTGACACTCATGGATCTTCTTCATGAAGACCAAGGATGAGGTCTTCAATGAATTTTAAGAGTTGAGGGCTCAGGTAGGGAAACTGACAGAGAAGAAGATCAAGATCAACACGAGTATTTGGTGAGGAGTGATCGAGATGGACATAAGAAACAATGACAAACCCTCTGTACCTGAGATCACATGAAGCTCGTGTTAATGTGTTGATGTGGTGGTTACCATGATGTTGTGTGTTTTGGAAAATGGTAATATTGTCACAGAGTCATAGAGGGAGCAACCAGTGAGGCAAACTGGACAATCATGGTTTTAGTGACAGAGGGAGTTTGCCTTTGAGTTTGATATGAAGGATCTTGGTCTGATGCACTATTACTTGGGACTGGATGTATGGAAAAATCTTAGTTAGATCTTCCCGAATCAAGGAAAATATGCTGTGGAGATCTCGAAGAGGTTAAGGATGTTGGACTATAAACGGATGGCTACATTGATGGCATAAAATATGAAGTTGATGGATGATATGACTTTAGAGGTTGTGGATGCTACATTATACGGGAAAATGATTGGATCATTGATGTATTTGATGAATACACGACCAGATATATGTTTTGCTGTGAACACCCTGAGTCAGTACATGGTTGACCACAGACGTGTTCACCTAATTGCAATGAAACATGTGATGAGGTACCTTAAAGGTATATTGAATTATAGGCTCCAGTATGTTGCAGACATTGGGATCAGTCTACTTGGATATTTGAATTCAAACTGGGCCGATAGTGTTGCAAACCAGAAAAGTACATTAGGATGTTGCTTCACTTTGTGAACCGGTATGATTTCATGGACCGGTAAGACACAATCATGTGTAGCACTCAGTACGACTAAGGAAGAGTATGTGGCAACATGTGTAGCAAGTCCGAAGCAGTATGGATTCATAAATTGTTGACTGGATTATTCGATATTGCGATGGAGGCGACCTGTATCTTGTGCAACAACCAGAGTTGTATAAAGCTGTCAAAGAACCTCATGTTTCATGATAAGTCGAAGAATGTAGAAATTAGGTATCACTATATTAGGGATATAGTGCAGAAGGGACCAGTGAGGCTCCAATATGTGGCTACCAATGAATAGGTTGCGGATGTGCTGACAAAGATGTTGTCAAGGACGGAGTTCGAGTACTTTAGGGACAAGCTCGGTGTAGCCCCTCTTCAGAGGGAGCGATGGATTCAGATGTTATCGCAGGGTAGTGGATGCCATGATGACATGTTGTAGCTATTGGAGAGCTACCCACCGTCCCTCGATACATGCTGAAGAGACAAGCTACAAATGTTATCGTAGGGTAATGGATGTCATGCATAAAGATATCCAAGTTTTCTGTGGGAAACTGGATAGTCTCATTATGATATGTTGTAGCTATTGGAGAGCTACCCACTGGCCTTGGATGCATGTTGTGAAGTCACTATGGATTTCCTGTGATGTATAGATTCGTGTGTCCGACAGTCAATGGTCATGAGCTCGTGTGGGTGTGGATGGCGACAATGTTAGAGTCTGTGTCAGATATAATACCTTCCTCATTAAGAGGGAGAGATTTTGTGTAATTTCAGAAATTATTCCTAAGTGTAATTGTATTGGTTATTCCTAAGTGTAACTGTGAAAGCATTTATTGATAAGTCATGTCTTTTAGGTCTTTTAGAGTATAAATAGAGGTTATATCAAGTCATTTTGATCAATCATTGAATACAAGTACAAGAGAGTAGTACACACTTATCTAGGAGGCTATTCTTGGTTCGTGTCTGGGTCCTTTTGGTCTTGATTTCATGAAAGAGCATTGTATTCCATTGTACATATTGGAGGAATCTATACGGAGGAAAGTTTGTAGGGTTTTCTCCCCTTGAAGGTTTCCTTGAGGATATATCTTGTTGTTATGTGGATATCTATCTTTCAGTTGTGATCCTTTTGCATATTAAATAATATATATATATATATATATATATATATATATATATATATATATATATNTTCTCTTGAAAAATAATAAATAGATAGTGGGGTATGACTATCTGCTATTTACACCAATATATGAAGCCCTTATGGCAAGATGAGATAATAAATGAGATGGGTTGTAGAAATCCTAACTGGGTAGGTAAGATAATACAAATGGAGGTTGTTGGCCCTAGATTGCCTTAAATGCGGTCATGTGAGTGGCACCATGATAAGTTGTACTGTAGCACCATTCAACTATGGGTAACCACTGGGCCCATTGAGATTGTCATTCTGAACTGAAGCAACACAAATATGGTTCCAAACACTTGTTGACAACTTCCATTTGATCATCAGTCTGGAGGTGACACAAATATGGTTCCAAACACTTGTTGACAACTTCCATTTGACCATCAGTCTAGAGGTCACCCTACAAGGAGATCACATTTTTGTTGATCGAGGTTTCCACTCTTTCCTCGAGGGATATAATAGAAAATTTGGATACCGGGCTTTACCCCTAGAGGGAAGCAGTTGTACCTGAAGCCCCTCTAGGTGGAATAAAGAGACTTCACAAAACTGATACCTTTGATTTAGATAATGAATTAGTTTTCTTTATGAATTCTTATCATGTGTCTTATGATTTATAGTTAGTTACCATGACTTCTCTTTATGGGATGGGGGTGCCAAGAAGTTAAAAAGAAGAATAGGAAAATTGAAAGGATTGCTAATTATTTTTTGAAGGGCCACAAATGACATGTACATTAATTATGTATTTTTAATTTTATAAGTACTCTTTACATTGTGCTTTGATATATAAAGATTTCAATAATTTTCATTTTATAATAAAACATATATATTTTTTAATTTTTAATCTTATTCAATTAATATATATATCTATATATAATACAATTATATATTTAATAAAAAATTATCACTTCTATTTTCCACCTATATAAAAAGTTTTGATTTCCACCCCATTTTTTACTTTCATAAATTCACTAAAATTACTTTCTAAATCCATACATATATATACTTTCTTCCCACCCAATCTCTCACCGTATATACTTTCTTCACACTTAAATATATCATATATTATATATATATATATATATATATATATATATATATATTTTTTTTTTTTTTTTTTNATATATTATATATATATATATATATATATATATATATATATATTTTTTTTTTTTTTTCTTCACACATATTTATTTATATATATATATATATATAATTCATTCTTTTGTATCCTTTCTTCACACTTACACATCATTCCTTCCTTGGTATCTTACTTATGGTTGCTTCATACATACACATAATTCGCTCATTAATATAAGTAATATACTTATGGTTAATATAAGTAATATACTTATGGTTTATTATATTGTATTTTCAGATTACTTGACCAGTCCACTTAGGATGAGACCATCAACAGTAATGTGTTAGCAACATTCAACATCATAATAGGTTTGTGCTCCTGCTTACAGTTCCATATTTCCATTCTGTCACACCACCTTAACTTGACAGATTAATGATTTCCATTCTCATAATACCTGTATTTTATTTTCTGAGTTGCCTGGATTACAATACGTATATATTCCACTTCACATTTACTGTCACTTTACTGTACGAAAAGGAACAACAATGGCATAAATTATAGTAGAAAATTGACATCGGCGTACGAAAAATACTCTACTTTTTAAACTGTGTTGAAGAATTCCATTTAGTCATCTGGCCGTGAATACGATATGATAGCTGTAAAGTAAAGAAACCTCGAAAACTTCGTACTGACTGATTAACTGCAATAAATGGATGGGGAGCGGGGTTGTTTTGCATCCATTAAAATCGCCATCAACAATTTCTTCATTTTTTGGCCCCTCTGTATGACGAACTGGGCTTCATCTTTCCCTTTCGGTATTTCTTCTCGGCAATAACAGAGTGACCTTTTTCCTTGTATTTTCTCTGAACAATAAGAGAGTGGCCTTTTTCCTCGGTATTTCCTTGATGTTGCGTTTGAACTATTCAACCAATTCTGAACGCTACAATATCCATTCAATTTGGTTTTCTGCACGCTGCCGGGTATCTCTGCCAGTTACTGCTTTAATGCACAGCTTTCAAATAAGTCTCGTGTTCTTCACGTATAGAGTACTTCGGGATACCGAGGCAACTTCCCTGCCATCAGGGGTTTGGGATCATCACAAGATTTGGTTTCAGAATTCCATTCAAAGGAAGAAGCTCCCAACGAGTCAAGGTGAGCAAATTTACAGTTATTTTCAATTGGGGTTTGCAGGGGTTATATATATAAATAGTTTTGCAATAGGTTGTTTGGGTCCATCTTCTACAGATGTGCTACAGACTGAGTTTCCTTCTCAAAATATTTAGATTACAGATTCTCGTGAAAGAATTGAAATCCGAACATAAGGAATGAAAACTTGAATGTTTATTTATTCAGCAGGCTGAAAAATGTCTAATCGAGATACTTTCATTTAAAACTATTATTATCATAGTTGTATTGGTAATTGCAATTTATACAATGTTCATTGGATGTAGCTTGGATGGTTGGGAGGAGTGGTTGTTACCCTTCCTACCAGGTTACAATTCCTTGTAAGTGACATCTGATACCTTTAAATGGATCTATACAATTATGTGTCCAAGATGATAAAACCCTTGCAATAGGAAAATAGAAGGATACAACATTTTAAACCTAGTTTCATTTCTAAAAATGACAATTCTCTTGTTGTGGATGGATAATAAGAACAAGACAAATGCATTGACTTTTATGATATACATTTACACATCCATTTGAACTATGAAATATGTCTTTCTATATATTAATAATTATTATTTATATAATGTTTCTTGTAAGTTACATATGACTTTAAATGGATCTATACAATTATGTGTTCAAGATGATAAGACCCTTACAATAGGAAAATGCAATATGTAATAACATAGTAATTTTATTAAATTTTTTTTTTTATGATGTATATAACTATCTGTAATTTTATTTAAATTTTTTTATTATATGCATGATATGTAATTTTATGTTCAATCGTGGTATAGTTGTGCTCAGCTTGAGATAGCTTTCTGCTATCAAAATAGATAGATAGGGTGATCCAGATCTCCTTTCCCAATTTGTTAAAGGACTGCACTTAATGTAATATTAGAGGCATCTACATACACATGAAACTCCACAGACCAATAAGGGAGACTATTTTAGGGGTGTTTACCTACCAACTTATCTGAAACTCCACAGACCAATAAGGGAGACTATTTTAGGGGTGCTTACCTACCAACTTATCCTTCAGGAAAATACAGGGATACAACATTTTAAACCTAGTTTCATTTCTAAAAATGACAATGCTCTTGTTTTGGATGGATAATAAGAACCTGACAAATGCATTGACTTTTATGATATACCTTTACACATCTATTTAAACTATGAAATATGTCTTTTTGTATAATTGATAATTATTATTTATATAATGTTGATGATAATTATTAATTTGTATTTCATAATAAATATTTTACATAAAAAAACAAACAAATTAACAAAAACAATATACAAACAACAACTTTACTTAACTTGTTTAGCCTCTCTTATTGGCATGAGGTCCTAATAATATATATTAGGACATTGCATGATTATGCTTCTAATAATATATATCTTGACATAGCATAATTTTCATGCTTGGTGTAATCCAAATTATGTTGTATATGGTTACACTAGTTAATGTGTATCTGAGTTTAGATATCATGTTTATCTTCTTGGTATGTGAAATGTATATCGATATATAATGTTATCAACATGTAAAAGTAAAATTTTTTAATATGAAGTTAACTACAATTTTATAAAATGTTATACATTTATCAAAAACATTGTTCATCAAAAAGTTAAAAAAAAACATTACCTATTTAAAATAAAATATTGCTAAGAGTATTTTTAATCAAGAAGTTTTACCAAAAACATTAAGTGTGTATTTTAGTTAATTTTATATTATCATTTCATCCTCAATTTTGTGTTCTTTTTTATCTCATTGCTTATTATTGTCATTTTTATACTTCATTTTTATTGTTTTTGCAGTTGGTTCATAAAATGCAAGTGTACTAACTCAGTGCATATTTTTTGTGGAGGATTTGATTATGTATAAATATCATTATTATTTATGGTAAAAACAATTATGATTTATTCTAGCTCAATATTTCTATTATCTGTCAAATTTTTTCAAGAGTTTTATTTGACAAGTATCAACTATTTGTCAAAATAACATCCACTATCTGTCAAGAAAATTGACAAAGTGAGATACTGTTTAACATTTGGAGATGTGAGGAAATAACTCACTTAAAAGTTAAGAGCCATATCTCTATTGTTTTACAATGACCCTCTTAAAGGAGTAAACACCTTAGCTTCCACCTTTTTAAGAAATCTGATTCAAGTGGACTTGTAACTTATAACAATGCCTATCTTTTATAAAAAACCCAAGGGACCTCTTGTCCATATTTTTCTACTTCTTTTATGTGGAGTTATATTTATACTATTTGTAATAACAACAATGCTTATCAACAATTAGATATATCATATATTGAAGAGATTTATTTTAGTTTTTGTTAAAATTTAATACCAAAAGCCATTATTGCATAGTGACTTTTCCACTTATTTGAAATTATATACATCATAAATTATACACTATGTATCTTCTCAAGTTTCAATGGAAAATGATTTTTAATTATTAGTAAATTAGAATTTATGATTTTAAGTAAATAGTGACATTTTTTATAACATCACAATGATGCTATCTCTAACTTTCACCATTCTCTAACTTTCACCATTATATTTTAGACAGTACATTCAATTAAGTTCTTGGTGAGATAAATCTCTAAATCACTTTCATCACATTTTTTTGAGAGACTTATGTCTTGAGTAGATTGCCTAAATTATTTTTTTATATTGTTCACTAAAATTTTTCAAAATAATTATTTAATAACTATTATTCAATAATTATTTAATCATATTTTAAAATTTAAACAAAGCTTCTCAATATAATATTAAATAATTATTAATGGACAATTATTTAATCATAATTTAAAGCTTAAATAAAATTTTGAAATTGAATCTCTACATTATTTATGTAATTAATTAAAGCTTCTCAATATAATATTAAATAATTATTAATGGACAATTATTTAATTATAATTTAAAGCTTAAATAAACCTTTGAAATTGAATCTCCACATTATTTATTTAATCAATTAAAACTGTAAATTGAGGAAGGAGAAATGGATTCCTTCTTCCTTTCTTCACTTTTATTTAATTAATTAAAACTGTAAATTGAAGTAGGAGAAATGGATTTTCCATTCCTTTCCTCACTTGCCTTTACCTGATGTTCAATAATTTATAATAAATTATACATTAATTTTTTAAAATATATTTGAAATGATGTATAAAATAATTTTTAATTTGAAATATAATTTTTGTTTAAATATTTTTAATGTATAATGAAAATTTATTATAATATGTATCTAGATTTTTTTTAATGTATAATGAAAATTTAGTAAGGAGAAAAAACATAATAGTTAAAAAACTGGTAATAATAATATTATTTTTAGTTTTTTAAATAATTTAAAATTTATAAAAAAACATCATCAATAAATTTTTAAATAATTTAAAATTTATAAAAAAATTACTTTAAACTAACATCATCAATACATTTTATTACAAACTCTAAGATGGATTAATATTATTTAATTTAATAATATTTTTTTTTCTATGAATTGAGTCATGGAAAATTTATGATAAACTACTTTGATTTTTTAAGGATTAATATTACTTTAGATTTATCTTAACTTCAAATTTAACTTCAAACTTATTAAATATCAAGAGGGATCCAAAAACCCCTCGATGGGGTGTCATCAGTTCATGAAGCTTAACGACAGTAGGTGGAGGGGAGAGGCAAGTAGCTGCCACATCCCCCGCACTAGGACAATTCCATGCCTTACTTATAAGTTATATCTGCCTCGTGTGATTCTGCAACAGATGGTACTACTGGACGTCGAGTGGTATCGAGCCTACGACACGATGGGGAACCGAAATTGGGAGGTGCGGCTGAATTTTGGTGGTTTTGCTAGCTCTTTGTCTTCGTTATCCTTCACTGGACCTGTAGCTCCTTCAACTTGGCACTCAACCTGGTTGTGTCCACTTGGGTTTGCTCCTGGGCCAATCCAAAATGACCCATCCTCGTCCAATCCGCTTGTTCACTCGACCTTTCCTCCTTCTCAGCCCCAGTCGACTCCTCCAGCATCGAACAACCATTGTGAGGAATGTTTGCGACTTTTGGACATAGTTATGATTCTACACATTTTAATCTTCGATCTCTGGCATGACTTGGCAGACATTCAGTTCAAGCTGGACCTGATCGACCGTCTCGAAGAGAATATGGCTACCCAATTACACACTTTGTTCAGGCCAAAAGCCAGGCCAACAAAAGTTGTTTCAAACATGATGGAAGCAGTCAGGGTGATTCCATTACAGGACACTGCACAACCTCCAGGTCCTCAAAGCTAATTATGTTTTCAGGTTACAAAAAGCTCTTAGTTTTTTGTCATGTTTAACAATTTTTTTAATAGTCGAGCCCTCTGTGGCAATATCTCGCTTAAGCAGACTAATACCTGTTTTCTAGTCCATTTTTTTGTCAAAAGACCTCACTATCCGAAAGGACTGAACTGATTTCCCTACTGATCAGATCCAAAAACAAATAAAATATAAATTTCTAGATACTAAAAATATCTTAACTTAAAGTGGCTTTACCCTGATGTGCTGACACACATATATAATAATGCTTGATATACACCTTTCAACAAAAATTACTTTAAATTTCTCTTATGTTATTTTTATATAGATAAGATTTATATAAAATATTCTATGAAGATGGAAGAGAGACCTTACCGTACATTGTCTTTAATACTGAGTTATAATATGCACCTTCCTTCTCTTTGAATGTAGTTATTTATTTCAACCATTATATATTTTAAAAGTGTTTTTTTTCTATTCCCTATATAATATATTTTGTAATTCTTAATTACTTAGCTTTTTGTAATTTTTGTAATTAAAATAATTAGTTAATATATTTATCAAGCTTTTTTGTTTCATAGTTATAATAATTTATTATACCATTCTGTTGATTTGATGAAATAACAAATTACAATTTATAATTAATCAAATTAAAAAATATTAAATTCTAATAATTAAAATGAGAAAACTTTAATTTCTAGCCATCATAAATGTAGATACAGTTGAAATAACACATTACAATTTATAAACTATTAAATTCTAATAATTAAAATGAGAAAACTTTAATTTCTAGCCATCATGAATGTGGATACAGTTACAAATAATAATTCATGAATGTAGATACAGTTACAAATAATAATGTAGATACAATGACAAATAACAATACCATTTCTACTCACTATAAATGTAGATATAGCAACAAATAATAGTGGAGTTCGATATATCAACCTGTTAGGTACATGGGATGTTTTATATTTTGAAAATTCTCGAAATTTTTATTAGATTGTAATTGTTAAATGATAGAAGTTGTAGAAGAGAAATGATATGAATGATCATTTTATTAGATATATTGATGAATAAGAATGCTGATATAGTGATAATTAATAGTGGAAATTTCTAATCACTATAAATGTAAATATAAATGTAAATGTAGATATAGTGACATATAATAGTGGAGCTTGGTACAACAATGAGTTGGGTACATGCTATGTTATATTTTGAAAACTTTGAGAATTTTTACTAGATTGCATTTGTTAATTAAATTTTTTTTAGAAGAAATGATATGAATGATCATTCTATTAATAATTTGTAGTGGGAGAGAAGACGTGGAGCAAGAGACAACATCATTCTTCACATCCTATCCTTTGTTTGCGAGTAAGATAAGTTTGCTAATTGTTAGAAAATAGTTGCAATTTGAATTTGTTAATTAATTGTAAAAAAGTAGTTGCAGGTTGAAAGCATGCGCCAATAACCTATGTGAATGTAGATTAATGACAGAGCAATGGAAATTATAATAATAATAATTTCACTTCTTACTTGTGACGGGAGA
>ML801702.1:214328-247682 GCA_009831015.1 Picea engelmannii | reverse complement strand
CGCTGAACAATTAGATGATGCTCTAGACTTGAAAGAAGATGCATTTAAGAGAAAAGAGACAATCCTTAAGCAGGCTATTTTGGAGCTTCAATCAGAAAGACAAGCAAGGAAGGATGCTGAAACAGAAAAAGCCCATTTGGAGGAACTCAACGAAAATGACGAATTAAAGAGGCAAAGGGACACGGCCCTTTTGAAAGAAGATGCAATTCTGAGAAAAGAGGCATGCCTTAACGAGGTTATTTTGGAGCTTGAATCTGAAAGGCGAGCAAGGGAGGATGCTGAAAGAGAAAAAGCAGATTTAGAGGCATCGTTAAACCACTTGAAGATCATTTTAGTTAAGGAACTGGACACAAATGATGAATCAACAAAGCAAAGGGATCAGGCCCTCCGTCAAAGGGAAGAAGCTGGCAGAGAAAAAAGAAACACCGCCATACATCTGCAGAAAGGAATGATGCCCTCATTGGTGTCTCATTTTTTGGCTTTTGCATTATCATGTAAAAATAAAATCAAAGGAGCCTTCAAGAATGCATTGGCTTTTGCATCATCTTTATTTCATAAGTGTAAAAATAAAATCAAAGGAGCCTCCAAGAATGAACAAGGCTGCAACAATAACGATTGTATGGTATAGCCTGATTTCCATTCCTGTAATATGTTATTGTGGATTTAATATGCTTTTTAAGCATTTATATGTTGCTCTATAACAACATACTCTACTCTTGCTAAAGAGCTATTTCAGTGAGTTATTGCCTATTGGTAGGATAAGTATGCCTTATGTAGCTAGGTCTCGGGGTTTTATATGTGTACGCTTATTTTATTGAATAGAACACATAAACAGAGTTTTGATATGCGGAAACAACTTTTACTCTCCGATTTCTCTACATGGTATCATAGCCTTAACTCCCTCACTAGAGGGGCTGTGATTATATAAATTCTGCATTATTAATTTTATATAATTGTGATTATGTAAATTCCGCATTTATTAATTTTATATAGATCTAAGATTAAAGTAAGAGAGTGGATTGTTTAGGCATATGATTGCTATGATGTGTTCGTGGTAATTTATTTAACCATTGTTTATCGATGATGTTGTGAGCGCGTTGTCCATCACATTAATAATCTGATGACGATACCCAAATAAAAATGATGGGTGGATTGTGCATTCATAAAGGCTATGAGATCATGTGCATGGTGGGTTGCTGCATTTGTCATAATTAAGGACAACATTAAAGACCTACGGGTTGAGGCTGTTTTTTTTAATTGCTATTGCATGGATGGCCCGCTGAGATTCAAATTTGTGTCCATTTGTGGCCTGCATATTGCTTGGTGTCTGAAAATCGGCAAGGTATTGAGATATAGCTGATGGGATTTCATTGTTTTTTGTGTGGTCAACGGTTGTGAGGTAATTCCTGTAGTGAGACTGCATCGAGAGTTTGCTAGAACATTGTACCGATTAAGTGCTGTTGTGATTCCCAATTAAATTGTTGCCTGTGTGGAGCACAAGAGATGTATAGAAGTTTCCTTTTGGTTAAATTAGGTTGTGAAATTCGCTAAATAATATGCACCTACCAGCAGAGCATCAATGTTCTATATCTTGAGATATATAATGTTCAATTTAAATTACTTTTAGATTAATAGTATATATCCTAACATATAATTAAAGTACTTTTAGATTAATAGTATATATCCTAACATATAGAATATTTTTTTTTTTGTAAATAAAGAAAATTGTATATTATCTTTGATATCAGTCTTTACATTACTTAAATACTGTCACCTGTTTTGTCGTAGTTGGGAAACCAGAACAGGTGGCCAGCTAAATAGTCTTACATGTAGCTTTATGAACAAAACAATTGCTATCCTTTGTAAACCTTAACAGTTTTCCATACATTCTAAGGCAGACAAACTGTCAATCTTCTGAACAAGTAACAAAACCAAAAAGAGAGAAACTAGAGGAGCTAGGGAGTATGCAAACCCGGCTGTTCATGAGTGTTGTAGGCTGGGACAAACTTCTGTCTGCAGGTCGGACAACGTTTCTTGTCTGGAGCGTTTGTAAGAGCATCAAACAGGAGGTCCATTTGTTGACCGAGAATGCGCTGGTTATGTGTTTGGTCATCGAGTGTCCTCCTCATGTCGAAGATAATCTGAAGATGATCATCCGAGAACCGGTGAGGGGTGAGCAGAGGTTGCTCAAGATCCATATCTCCGTTCGCGTTCTCTGGAGGGGTCTCTTCCAAGGTTGCGCTGTTAGAGTATTTTGTGTTGCTTGCTAGCTGGGGGGAATTTCTTCCTCCACTATGCAGTCGCTTGTGTCACCGCCGGTGTTATTGTCTTGAATTTGAGAGTCACCCTGAAAATGAGTGACAATTCTAGTCTTGGGTGGGGTGGTCTGGGGATGAAAGTCAAGCAGAGGAGTTTCCTCCTCAAGTGACGGAGTTTCCTCCTCAATTGGGCAGTTGTCGGAGTCATACATGGGAATGGAGGGGGATGATGAGGTAAATCCGACTAGTTCTGACCAGAGCTGGGAGAGTTGGTGGTTATTAGAGCTAGCTACGAGGGGGGAAGCCTATTGTGCCTGGTTAGGGAGCTATAGTAAAGCGGTCCTCTTTTGGACTTTCCCCTCTCCCTTGGCATGGTGGAGGAGTCCTGGAACAGAGGCATCGACGCTGAGGGGGAGAGACTGTGTAGAGTGACTAGTGGAGGGGTGGAGGCAGTTGGCCAGAGGTGAAAGAACATACAAGAACTAAGTGACAGGAGAGTTGACAGAGAAATGTGAATGGTGGAGTGCACCAGGGCTCTTACCTTCATATTATCCTGCATAATGACGGAGAGGATCGCCGTGAAGGCGGAGGTAATAGCTTCCCGAAGGTTGGTACCCAATTTTGTATGTCAGACTTGGTTCGTGCGGGGGGCCATTAAGCCTTCTGAAGCTCCCCAATGCACTATCATTAATCCCGATTGAGTGCACGTTATTCAAACTAAATGGGAGGGGGGCTGGCAGCAAGGTTTAATAACTCCCTTTGCCGTCGGATGCCGCTTGTCTCCTTTTGGAGGCCACTTGTCACCTTATCTGGGACCAACATATAGAGCATTAAATACTCTGTTTGCGGAGTACATATTGATAGCCATGAATTTTTTAGGATTAGATTGTATGAAATTTTTTGGATTTGAATTATAAGGATTTTGTGGTTGTAGAAAAACCGCAAAATGTTTGTTGTGATGAAGAGTTGTTTGTGTGTGGAGTAGTGATCTTCTGCGATGTGTGTTGTCGAGATTGCATGAAGAAGGTGAAGAAACTCAAAATTACATGATGCACATGGATAAGAGAGACAATTGGAAAGTCAAGCACTAGTTTCAAGTCTATAAGAAGGTAACTTCGTAGTAAAGAGAAGCAGCCCAGTCCCCAGATTGAAAGAGAAGTACGACAGTAGCTCAATAAAGCTATACGTGTTGATTACCTTTGTCCATTCTAAAAGCACCAAATTATGTTATATGGGGTAACTCTGGAGTCTAGATGCTTGCTTGTGGTAATGGTGAGTGCAATGACATGTTATATAGTATTTTGTAAAGATTCTAAATCACATGAGTTAAAAATGTCACATGGGAAATGCTTAATATGCCAAATATATTATTGGTGTTACAAAGTTGAATTCACGTGACATTGAATTCATGAGTTATGCAATATGGTAATTATTTAAGAGGTTATGGTGAAGTGAAATGTGTTTTTTAATTTTTTTGGGTTTATAAAAAAAACGTATCGAGTCTAGTTAACTTAATATGTGAGCAAAAGGTTTGTTAGAATTGACTACTTTAACAATTATAAGGAAGAAGTATAGAAGTTCAAGAAGAATATTGGACAAGGATGTTGAAGATAAAAAGGTTAAAGATGTAAATAAAGATTTCAAATATGTGACCGAACAAGAAAGTTTATGGATTTGGTCATGTGTGTCATTATCTCTTGTTGATATTTTGTAGCCTTGCATGGCAATACTATGTAATGTAAAAATCATTCCTGAGTTTGCTTGGTCAGGTGTGTTGTAGTTCAATGAAAAATTTAGCTACATGTTTTCTTTTCTCCAATTGTTCCTTGATGAAAGGTTGTTTGAAGAATGAGGTGCCACAAGTCCTCAGATTGGCAGGTGAAAAGAATGTAAGATGGACTTTGATACATCTTGTATCCAAACTATTTTCCTAGAGATCTGGCAAGCGCCATGGTTTGGTACTTAGATGGCTTGGTAGATGGAAATATAACCATAGGAAGGCAAGTTGTTCAATTTTTATAGTTAGGTTGATGTTAGTATTTGGAGTACAACAAGTTCAAAGTCGAGCTATGTGTTACTAGTGTTTGGCCCAAAAGTATGGTTGGTTCCCAGTTGGTATGTTATTCAAGAATCAAGATGACAATCCAATAAGTTAATGGATGAGTATGGACACTTTGAATCAGAGATGGAAGCGAGTTGCTTGGGTTAATAACCATTGGTGGGTTATCATGACAATTAAAGATACAATGAAGTTACATTGTTCTCATTAGAGAAGCCAAGGGTTGATAGTAGACTGAATTGGAATGGTGAGATTGCAGTATGAAGGACAAATAAGTTTTTTTGTATGCAACATAGAGTTATTTTTTGAGCTTAATCCAAGGGATGTTGGTAATAGTGCTTGTGGTGGTAGTGGAGATAAAAGGGTGATGGGCAAATGAGGTAAAGTTTGTTTGTTGTGTTCACTAAAAGAAGTGACCATATGGAAATGTTAATCACTCCTCATGTTTGTGGCAAGTCTAGGATGTTATCTATAAATCCTATGTATTGGTAGTTGAAGTTTTTTAAAGCTTGTATCTTGCTTAGAGATGGTACTTAGGAGAAGTATTGTAATAGTACCTAGGCATCGCTTTCAAAGATTGTACTTGGTCTCTCCATGAGGAGTATGTACATGATATGTACCTATCTCTATGTATGTAACATGTAAAGGGCGTATTGTTGTAAGACTTGGGATAGACACGCATGCCCCTTTTCCATGTGTCCCCAATGATTTGGATAACTTGTTTCATATAACCTCTATTATGGAGTTATTAACACTTGCAGGAGTGGGCCGTGTGTCGGCTAAATGCTTTATGAGTGGACCATATTGGTTGTAGACTCTAGGAGGTGTGTTAGGCAAAGAAACAAGAAGTTTTATGTACAATTAGGGGAGTTGATCAAGAATTTTAATGAACCATGTATTTGAAGGACATCCTACTAGATTGTTGGTTGTAGTTGTTAGGTACCCATGTATTTTGGTGGATGGTTGTTCCTTTATATGGACATTGAGAGCTTGGTGATGTCTACATGAACGAGGTATGAGATGCAAGTGCTAGGTTGGACTAGATATAGACTTTGCTGATCATAATTGTCTTCAATTCATGGTGCAGTATTTGAAACATTGGATCAGAGACAATTCATGATGAAGACTTGACCTGACAAAGATTGAGACAAGTACTAGTTAAGGGGGAGTGTTGGAATGAGTAACTCCTACTTGTATTATGTGTGATCATATTAAAGGTTGTGATTGTTATTGTATTACTCAGTGTGAGGTAGAGTGTCTCTATGTCAATAGTTTGTGTTGTGTTCAATAAAAGAAGTGACCATATGGAAATGTTAATCACTCCTTGTGTTTGTGGCAAGTCCAGGATGTTATCTATAAATCTTATGTATTGGTAGTTGAAGTTTTTTAAAGTTTGTATCCTGCCTAGATATGGTACTTAGGGGACATATTGTAATAGTACCTAGGCATCATTTTCAAATCTTGTACCTGGTCTCTCCATGAGGAGTATGTAAATGATATGTACCTATCTCTATGTATGTAACATGTAAAGTGCGTATCGTTGTAAGACTTGGATATACATGCATACCCCTTTTCCATGTGTCCTTGATGATTTGGATAACTTGTTTCATATAACCATTGTTATGGAGTTGTTAACACTTGTAGGAGTGGCTCATGTGTCGACTAAATGCTTTATGAGTGGACCATGTTGGTTGTAGACTCTAGGAAGTGTGTTAGGCCTAGAAACCATAAGTTTTATATATAGTCAGGGGAGTTGATAAGAAAGTTGAATGAACCATGTATTTGAAGGACATCCTACTAGATTGGTGGTTGTAGTTGTTAGGTACCCATGTATTTCGGTGGATGGTTGTTCCTTCATATGAACTTTGAGAGGTTGGTGATGTCTACATGAATGAGGTATGAGAGGAAAGTGCCAAGTTAGACTAGATATAGACTTTGTTGATCATAGGTGTCTTCAATTCATGGAGTATTTGAAGCACTGGATTAGAGACAGTTGATGATGAAGACTTGACCTGACAGAGATTGAGACAAGTACTTTAAGGGGAAGTGTTGGAAAGAGTAACTCCTATTTGTCTTATGTGTGACCATATTAAAGGTTGTGATTGTTATTGTATTGCTCAGTGTGAGGTATAGTTTGTTTCTATATCAATAGTTTGTGTGTTGTGTTCAATAAAAGAAGTGACCATATGGAAATGTTAAATACTCCTTGTGTTTGTGGCAAGTCTAGGATGTTATCTATAAATCTTATATATTGGTAGTTGAAGTTTTTTAAAGCTTGTATCCTGCTTAGAGATGGTACTTAGGAAAAGTGTTGTAATAGTACTTGGGCATTGCTTTCAAAGATTGTACTTGGTCTCTCCATGAGGAGTATGTACATGATATGTACCTATCTCTATGTATGTAACATGTAAGGGGATATCATTGTAAGACTTGGATAGGCATGTATACCCCTTTTCCATGTGTCCCTGATGATTTGGATAATGTGTTTCGTATAACCTTTGTTATGGAGTTGTTAACACTTGCAGGAGTGGGCTGTGTGTCATCTAAATGCTTTATGAGTGGACCATGTTGACTGTAGACTCTAGCATGTGTGTTAGGCCTAGAAACCAAAAGTTTTATGTACAGTCAGGAGATTTCATCAAGAAGTTGAATGAACCATGTATCTGAAGGACATCCTACTAGATCGGTGGTTGTAGTTGTTAGGTACCCATGTATTTTGGCGGATGGTTGTTCCTTTATATGGACTTTGAGAGCTTGGTGATGTCTACATGAATGAGGTTTGATATGCAAGTGTCAGGTTGGACTAGATATAGACTTAGACTTTGCTGATCATAAGTGTCTTCAATTCATGGTGGAATATTTGAAGCATTGGATCAGAGACAATTGATGATTAAGACTTTACCTGAGAGAGATTGAGACAACTACTAGTTAAGGGGGAGTGTTGGAATGAGTAACTCCTAGTTGTCTTATGTGTGATTGATCATATTAAAGGTTGTGATTGTTATTGTATTGCTCAGTGTGAGGTAGAGTTTGTTTCTTATATGTCAATCATTTACTTCTAAGTTTTAAGAGGTTGTTAGATCTAGTTAGATATGAGAGATTCTCTCCAGCTAGTTAGCTCCTATTTTGGTGTGTGGTTGAGGTATTCTCTCAACAGTGTGTCAGTGTGCTAAGATAGTGTCTATCTTAAGGTAAAGTTTGATGTATTTATATGTGTACAATTATTTTGTTGAATAGAGCACGTAAACAGAGTTTTGGTGTGTGCAAACAATGTCTACTCTCCCATTTCTCTACACTCCTGCCAAGCCTTTAGTGACATTATTTATGAATTCCTTCTGTATTATGAATTTGATAACCCACTGATTTGATATTGGCTTTCTTGATTCATGTCAATAGAGAAGAGCTCTGGAGTAAAGTGTCCAGTTTCAAAACACCATTATGGTTGAAAGGTGAGAAAGCACAGGATTTTAGAGGGCAAAGTGCAGCTCAAATGTGGATCAATTTTACTAAAATATTTACAAGAGAGGTAAGTGTTGAAGAATTTGTCGGGCAGCATGGAAGATATTCGAATAAATAAGTGTAGAAATAATGTCCAGGAGCAGATTGAGAATAGAGCTATCAGATTGTTATTGCATGATTCCAATTGGAGGGCACATTTACTGGCTTAGAAGAGCTCACGGAGAGCTTGTCATTGCAAAAGATGGTTTTATTTCAGAATTGGAATCTGAGATGTCAAAAGATTATGCAGGAAACTTATATATATATATATGTAAATATGACAAAGAATTCAAGTATTAGAAATCATGGGAAAGCACAAAGCAATGATATTGTCAGTTGAGGTGCATCTCTAAAGGTGAGGAACATCTCATAACATATTTGAGATGGTTGATACAACGCTATATCAATGAGAGGCTTCTGGGCCTGGGTCTGTGTTTTTATTGCCAAATGTGGATATGTAAAAGAATCTGGTCACTGGCGTCGTAGTTGACTAGGGAAACCTTAGAATTAAGACAAAGCACAGCATCAGGGAAAGAAATCAATCATATTAATGGTTTAAAGATAAGTGAAATCGATCAGTCCAATTAGAAAACTTTTCGCAGAGTGAGTTCGCAGATAAAGTGGTAGCAAAATAGGATATTTATAGATTAACAGGTAGTAACAGAAAGCGGGTTCAACTCAAGGGAAATGTTCTGCTGGCTATAGCTAGGGCCAACGAAATGTTCAATAGGAATTAGGTTTGTAGTATTGTACCCTTGTCGGGGATCTGGACAGTCCATCTGCTATTGAAATGATGCCTTCTATGATCTAACACCGAATGGGGGAGATGTTTTTGGTTTGGAATGGACAGACTTCTATGAAATTTGGCATGACCCGTGTTTCTAGAATACTTTTAAGTTTTTTGAAAGGTCTCACTTTACACTCTCTAATCGAAATCCATCCTTAATAAAATTAGTAATATTCTAATCTGTGAAGCGCGAATTGTTTGGAGAATGGCTGGAAATCACTGATTTACAACATACCGTGGAAGCATGAGGATGGGGCTCTTTGTATTAACATAGTTTTAGTTGTTTGGTTGAATTGCTGTGGTTGATTTCGATCCAAAAGCAGTGCTAGTTTTTGAGACATTTGCAGTTAGCTTTTGAAGATTTAAGTAAAAAATATACTTAGGCATTGGTATATCATTTGATAGATTCAACTTTTGTATAATTGATATTATGCATACTACGAAGCATGCAATTTTATTTCTTTATGTCACTTTAAGGAAGAAATTAACCTTCCAATCAGGCTTCAGTGCTTCAAGTATCACACTGGAAGAACTTCAACTAAGGTAGAATCAAGTTCCAAAATGTACTTATCCAGTTAAAATGTCATGTTACTTCAGAATTTCCATGCTGGTTTGATTTGTTTGCAAGTTGGTTTTAATTTCAGTTTGCTTTCAGGTTTAGTACTGATAAACCTCTGCTAGATCTCAGTGTTGCTTATGCTGTCCTTGGTTCTTAAGTAACAAGTTCTTGTTAATATGTTATGCTTGAAAGGTAAAACTTTTAATTTCTGAGCTATCCATGTGTTTGTGAGTATATTTTGTGGTGACTAGTTGCAAGGATAGGAAATTTCCAATTTTGTTGTTTAATGTAAGGTATGAGATAATGTGCTAGGTGTGTGGTCTGAAGAGTGACTATTCTTTCATGGTCAATAGGTTTGTCACCTACCCTTATTCTTTCAAAAAGCTTTTTCATTAAGATGAAGGAGACGACATTGAAAATGAAATTGTCGTGGATGGCTTAATATTCCATCTACCTCACCAACGAACCAAAGCTCAATTGACTTCCAAGGAATAAGTAACACCATGTAGTTGATGGTATTCCTTTGGATCCTCAAAGAAGTAATAGCATGTAGTTGATAGTATTCTTTGGTTGAATATAAACTTTTTTTGGTAAATAAAAAAATCCAAATTATATTAAATCAGTGGAAAATGTACATAAGATTACAAAATTTGGCGATCCTTTTAGTTTGGTATGAGGATACCCCACACCCAGAGTACTGAAGCAGGGAAATCCAACTTACCATTACACTAAACTAAACTTGCTCTCAGGCAGAGCATTTACAAACCAAAAGTGCGGTGACAACTTTTGCTGATGTAATCATTTAAGCCGTCATGATGATTAATTCTACTAATAATAAAATAGACCAAAAGGATCATTGGGAAAGAGAAACAGGAGATGAAACTTCATCGCATATTACTACCGCATATCATATTCTTGCCGCTACCCAAAACTGATGGAAATAGGTCCGCTTCTTGATTATATAGAGCCCTCATTGATGGGAGAGGGAACTGCAGAATTCAGCCATCCTACTTTGTTGGCCTGACTGTGCACTTGGAAATATATCGAATGACTCTGCTGGACTTTCCATATGCTGCTGTGAACTGTAATTCGCTGCAACTTGAAAGCTTGACATTGGGCTTTGTAGGCAGAAATAAATGTCATCTGCTTCAAATCATCAATAGCAGTTTTCATTGGGCATTGTTGTTGAAGGATTGCATGTAAAATATTATTGTGAGTGTGATCAGCCTAATCATGACAGCTACACTGAGATTCCCTTTGCCAGCTATGGGGTGTATGGAGGCACGTTTCAAATCAAAGGTTTGGATGTTTGAGGATTCATAAACGGAAAAGATGCGAGTGTTGATGCTGTCAACTGAGTTCATTTGTTGGTTTAGATTGTGATTCATCGGTTGATAGCTGTTAATTGATGATGGATTGGTTGGAGAAGATCTTCCAAGAGGACTGGGAGATGAGGAAAATTATAAGTTTATTTGGGGATGGGGTGAAGTGTTTGATAAACTTGTGCTAGAAAAGTAATATTAACAGAATCTAAAACATAAAAATAAAAATGGCACATTCACATAATATACATAAGATTTACTATTAAAATCCTGCTCGGAATACCAGCCTAATTGAGAGCCGCACCTTCTCTCTATTTCATTTCATTGTATTAACTCAAACATTCACCATACAATTAGGCATTCTTCAGCTTCAATCAACCCTAATCTGTTAACCCAAATTAAATTAAAACCCTAATCCTTTAATCAGAATTAAATTACAATGAATTGAAACCATTTACCAAAATAACACACATTTTCTTTGGGGCCACCATGCCCCATCATTTGGGGGGCAACCCCCTAACCCTCACGTAGATGTGATTAAATCTACCTGCAAAGGATACAACAAATATCCAACAGGGGGTCGGTGGTCAGCAAGAATGGATAAATTCCTTAGATCAGATAAGCAAAGTATCAAGTTTATATCTATGAATTTTGAGGACTGATTCTGATCTTTTGACTATGCCTGCAAACATACCCCAACTGTCCATTTCATTGTAATGGTTGCTTGCAAAAGGGTTTTGCGGCCATAAGATGATCTAGGGTCCAACGAGGTGAAAAAGAAGGATTGCCCCTGCTCTATTCCTGTTTCCTCTCATGTCTTGGCCGTGAAGTTCAGTTTCATGATCCAAGTCTTCAATGTCCTCATGGTGTCTGTCCAAATATTATTTGGCAAATTCTTTGAAGCATTCCATGTATTTAGCTCGGTATGCATAACCAGGGCTGGGGTTTGAAACTGGGTGTGTTAGCTATGCGTCAGGGAATACTACTGTATGAGAGTTTGAAGCCTGTTCTGCATCCGTCGCTCCCTTTTTTTACCCCTTGTGCTTAGAGCCTCTGTCTTCACTTTGGGAGACTCAAAAGACTGTTACATCTCAGCGGAAAGATTCTCTAAATAAACTATATTTTTGCCATTATCAGCGATTGATCTAGGGCCTGACTGGAAGGTCACGGAAGGGAATATAAAACTCGTGCTAAATGCGACCAGAGGAACAGGGATATATACGATCGGTAACAGGGGTAATCCCAACCAACTGGTGAAGTGATCAATGCGCAAACCCTTAGAAACCCTTTTCGACAGGATAAGGTTCGGGATAATAATCATTGATGGATATATGGTCACAGGCACCCTGATGGAGAGGTGTTGATATGTAAAAAAAACTCAGGATTATTTTATTATGAGGGTTAATTTTATTTCTTGGGACAACTCAAATAAAGCCTAAAATGACTTAGTGTGATGAGATTAATAGGCCACATTGAACAAGAGGAACATCACATCAACCATATGCTAGTAGGGATATGATTCACATACTGCAAGGTGCATAGGTGAATTTTACGTCATGATTGATCACTAAACCATTGTCTTTATGAGTAATGTGAAGTAGATAGAAATGTGTTTTTTGTAATGCTATTTTGAATGGAATCTATGAAGCTTTTCCATCGATCTACTTTTATTCCATTGAGTACTAAAATTGAATTGACATAGGAAAGTTTTTCCTAGAGATTTACAAATGAAGCGAATTTCTTGTAAATATTCAGCAATAAACAACTCGATTTCAAAGAATGGATGCCCTTGGATTCATATCTGTATAGATTTTCTTAGGCATGTTTTTCCTAGAGATTTACTAATGAAGCACATTTCTTGTAAATATTCAGCAATAAACAACTCGGTTTCAAAGATTGGATGCCCTCTTATTCATATTTGTATAGATTTTCTTTTGAAAGTCGTAGACAAGATTCAATATTGTGTTGATTCTGTTTAAATGTTTAGTCAAAACATTGTTTTGCACACAACTCCATAGACATAGTACTAAGTGAAGGAATATGAAAGGACAAGGTAGAGCTTTAAGGCTTTATTGTGGATTCTTATATGTAAATAGTTTCAAAATAAAACCAATCGCTTCTCAATATTCTCAAACCATCCTCCGAGTCCTAGTTCCAATTTCACTCTCACTCTTGGCATTTGTATCCAACTGTAGGAGGATTGAGACCATAGACACTTGTGTTGACAATGGGGCAAAGATGATACTACATGTCGATGGATGAAGCAATTTACCTATGATATAAAGGTCCATTGTGGAAAATATGATTGAGTGAAACACACTCTATATTTTGTGGAGATGACAAAAGAAGAAAATAACATAATCACATATTGATATCCAATAAGTATGAAAATAACATTCCCTATTTCAAGTTGTGTGTGTCAACGCTATCTTAAAAGTCTATTTTATTCTCTTGGTTGCCTAGCATAATAATATTAAACTTAAGTTGTTGTGTCCTTTTTGCACAAGTATTTTAAGTTGGTTACTCCATTGATAATCAAGAGGAGTGATTAATTTGTTTTATCTAGGAGCCCTACTAGTGTTGAGATCGTCAAATGTAAACTCTGCCAAAACTAGTAGCATGGCCAAGATTATTTAATGGTTTTGGTGGTAGTTCACACCATCCATATTGTTTCAAGTGATTGTGTAAACACTATGGGAGATGAGCACGCTAATATGTTTTATTGGGGTTGCGTGGTTATTTTACCCTATTAGAGTTGGTTGAATGCTTGACTCACAAAATTACGTAAATAATAATATGCACAATAATGAGTGGAGCATCAACACTAGTTTGTTGGATGATAGTCGTAGTGTTAATCACTATAACTATGGACGGTTATCATGCAAAAGGTTGCATGATCAAGATTTGATACATTTCAAATAGTTTCATGGAATAATTTCAGCCACAATGCTATGGGTTATGGGTTTCAAGTTTTTTATGATAAGACAACGATTATTCTTGTGTTTGAATTTTTATTAGCTAGATAAACATGCATCAACCTAGCAAGGACAACATAAGCATCCCTTGTGTCATCAATGAGCTCTGACTCTAGCATTTATATGGCTTCTGACATCACATTCAAGGACAACATGTATGTTCTATGGTCCAAATTCACAACTCTGCTCATAGTTGATCTTGGCAGGTGCTTGATGTTGTGTTGAAATCCTTTTAGATGCCCAAGTTTTAAGCTTTTTAGTGAGTCAGTGATTGAATTGTTCACACTAAATCAAACTTATTAATATCATTTGGAGCAAAAATTGTTTTAATTCTATTGCCTTCCCAATTTCATAAAGGTTGAGGCCAATACACCCATCGTTTTAAGTACACACTAACTTATAGATCAAAGAAATCTATTTTGGTATTGCATATTGCAATGCATTCTTTGTGATAAGGTGTACAATAGGAGGTAGTTTCTAAAGGTTGGTTGCCTATGATTCTTTTACAACTAACTGTATACAAAATACAATGTGTTGGTACTAGGCCACACTATAAGAAAATGATGAGGAGTTCAATCAATGGCTTGTACTTGTGAGCAAGGATTCTCTAGTAGTATAATTGGTACTTGAACACACATAGAAGGAAAATATGCAAACACAAGTAATGCACATGAGCAATAACACCATATGCCTAGTGGTAAACCACCATGGATTCCATAGAGGAATGCAAGATGGAAAACATTGAAATGCTTCTAGTTATGATAGAGAAATGTAATTAGAAGGAGATATCAAAACCCTTTTGGTTTTGAAGAAGGAACACGAGGTCAAATATAATTAAACCATTATGGTTTGAAGGAGGAGTGTAAGGCCAGAGATATTGAAACAATTAGGGTTTTGAAGGAGGAAGGAGAGAGTGGGAAGATTGAAAAATAGGGTCAGGAATTGGTTGGGAGGTTTGTGTAGAATGATTTTAGGCATTATACTCTGTTTATCAGGGAGGTTGTGTCCTCATTTTTGTTTCTTCAAGCTCAATGATAGAAAGGTAAAACCCAAATTGAATAAAAATGTTCAAATTCATCATGAATGAATTTAATTGAAATGTTTATTTAGCAATATTTCATTTAACTTGAGTTGGTTTTTCACTTTTGTTTCTCCAAGTTTAAGGAAAACCCAAATTGAATAAAAATGTTCAAAAAGTCATCTTGAATGAATTGAATTAAAATGACCATTAAGAAACATATCATTTAATTTGATCTAGGATTTCACTTGTGTTTCTTTAGGTCATGAATGACCAAGTTTTTGGAATCCTTGGAATGATGGCTCTATTCACCTCATTCATCACACTGCCACCTTTGGTAATGACCATACGCAAACAAGCATGGAATCCAGTCTCATAGAAGCACAAAATGATGCATAGAGAGAAGCCAGATGATGAGCTTAGAATCTTGGTATGTCTGCATGGAACGAGGATCATCTTGCGATGATAAACCTGATTGAGGCCTCCAAGGGGTTTCAAAACCCCAACCTATGCCTCTACAACATGCGGTTGGTGGAGTTGTCAAAGAGGTCTTCTACGATCAGATGGTTCATAAGGCCAAGGAAAATGACCTCCCCTTCTGGAATAAAAACCGATTGCAAGAAGACTAGACAATGGTTGCATTCGAAGTGTAGGGGCATCTAAGAAAAGTAACAATAAATCCCATGACTTCCATCTCTCCTATTCAAGATATGTAGGAGGATATCTACACCATTGTTGACCAGAAGTTGATCAACATGATCATACTCCTTCAACAAATACTAGCATGTTGATTACATCCTAGAGTCCATGAATATGATATTCGAGATAATGAACTGGAGGGTATTGGAGCACATGCCTTGCTCGGTAGGCATCCTGATGGATAGAGGCCAATTGGGGGCTTAGTCTCAGTGGGTACCTTCCAATGTAGACCATCACATTGTTGTTTTCTTTAGAGGCTTGGATGACTGTGAGGTTCTAGTGTTTAGAAGAAGAATGGTGGAGCATCTTGAAATTATGATGATGGTTGTAACGTCCCTTCCCGACACCGGGTTCAACTACTTAACCATCAATCGACTGGAATTTCAAGCAATAAAACAAGGCAAAAGAGAAAATTACCCGATCATCTAACTCAAATGAAGGAGGGATGAGCTTGTTGAAACATAAATTTCTACAGTTGAAACATAAATTGAAACATAAATGCAAGGGAAGGTTGGGAAGCCTCACCCAAACAGAAGTTGAGGAGAGAATGCCAATAGCTGGATTGAAAGAAGGAGTCAAGGGTTTCATGCACAAACCTGAGTTACCCCAAAACCACAGACATGAGTTGAGAATCAGATCATGATCTTCCTTAATGCCGAACTCAACAATGAAGAATCCTTTAGCACAAGGATGAACAAAATCTTGCTGCTTCATAATAGGGATCCATGTAGCCGAGATCTAACTATTGAGATCAACTAACTTTGACCAAAAAACATTGAAACGACATATCAAACTCACAGATCCATAGTATTCTTCCTCTTCCTCAATATCTTGTCCCATAGGAATGATAAGGGAAGGGGATTCCTGAACCAGAAGAGATAAAGAAGGAGGAGCAAAGTCTCGCTGAACAACATCACGAAAAGAGGCCCCAGACTACGAAACAAAAACTGGCTTGGACACAAAGATGGAAGGAAAGGCACCACTGTCTCGGGCACCCATAGAGATGGATGCAGTCATGGCCATGGCTGACAAAGAAGAGTGGGATGGGTTGCAAGCCCGGTACGTGCAGAGGCTGCGAGTGGTTAGGGTTAAACCCTAGCCGCCACACACTAGGGGAAGAGCGACACCATCGCTATGCTTCCTTCACCAAGAGAGGATCAATCACTATTCTTACTAGATGTATATATGCTAGTTTTTAATTAATTTTATTTGGGATGTCAAAGATACCAAATAACAGGATGTTAAAAGACAAAGTAGTGAAAATTTGTATGTAGTAGCATATAAGCCTCAATATATGATGATCTTTATGCCATTGGGTTTGTCTACAAAGATAATGGTTCTCTTATTAATATAATGGCTGATTGGTTGCAGGGTGATTATGCTTGCTTTCTTAATCCCCCTTTCCTTTTTTGTGTAGTAAGTATATGCATGTGAATAAAATAATAATAATAATAACATGATAAATAATAATAGTGCAATACACTTATCTTGTGGTCACTTGGATTTGCTTATATGGCTATAAAATCTATTTTCTTCCTATCCCACATTGGTTGTGAGGATTGGTCCATCACAACATATAAGCTCTAATATACCATGCCGACTCTTATGCTAATGAATGCATCCACAAAGGTAGTGGCTCCAAAACACACAAACATATATATTATAAAATGAAGGTTTTCTTCCACAAACAAAGTTCTACAAAGTAAAAGACACAAAAAGAGTGCAAGATTCAGTACTATAACACAACATTCTTGTGTTCTGATTTATGTGACCTCTCTTTTGGTGTCTTTTTTGTGTCATTTTTAATTGTTTTGTGTATTTCTTGTTTTTTGCTTGTGTCTTTCTTGCATCCCTCTTGCATTTTGTGTCCATGTTTTGTCCACTTTGCATCTTATTAAAATGTCTTTTTCATCTAATCTTGTTCTACTCATCATGAAATTATCAACACGCTATTGTGTGTTCAAAATTAAATTTGTATGCAAGAGTTATGGTATGATAAGTTGACTATCTCTTTTCCAACTTGACACACTTGAATCCTATCATTATAGCTTCTAGTATCTTCACCTTCTAATATTTTCATTTCTACTACATTTTGTAATAAACAAAAGCACCAGCTCTCATCATAGGCTTAATAAATAGATCACAGTGGCCCCATACATCTCCTCTTAGATATTGCATTGCTCATGTGTGTATGTATCACTTAAGTATTTGAGTGTGTTACTTACATGGGTGTGTGAGCATGTCATTTATGTAGGTGTGTGAGTGTGTCGCTTATGTGGGTGGATGGGTTAGGTGTTTAAGTGCATCACTTGTCTGAGTGCATAATTGCYTATATGTGCGAGTGCATCACTTATGTGGGTGTGTGTATTAAGTATGAGTGTGTTAATTATGTGGGAATGTGGGTTAGGTGTGAKCATGMCACTTATGTGTGGGTGATCATCCATACACATATAAGTGATGCATTCATGCACATAAGAAATGCACATGCATAAACACACATAAGTGATGCACTCTCACACAAACATAAACTATGTAATCACAACCAATTAACACATTCATGCACATAAGCTATGCGCRGGCACACACACACACACACACACACACACACACACACACACACACACACACACACTGTACTCTCATGCACATAAGTGACGCAGTCACAACTAAGAAACACACTCATGCACATAAGTGACATACTCACATACTTATGCACTTGAGATTTTCTTACACATGGACTCGTCGCTGACACACACATAAGTGATGCACTAATGCACATAAAAAGATGACATATTCATTATAACATAAATAATTATGAGTTGCATCATGATAAAAGTAATGTTTTCCTTGTAAATCTCATTGAGATATTTCCAATGTTATATCATGCACCCAAAATTGAAGTTGTATGTAGGAGTTATGGTATGGAAAAGTTAATATAAGATCATGAATTATACCATGATGAAAGCTATAATTCCCCTACCACTTATCAATTATAGTTGTAGGGAATTAAAATTGAGTTATGTGAATGATTGGTAGGTCATGAATAGGAAATTAGACATTTGAGTTTTTTTATTGTTTTTTGTTCGTAACCATTTTTTTTGCATTTGTTTTGTGTCTCATTTGCCATTTCTCTTCATTTTTTCCTCACAATGCCAACACAAAAGAGAGCATGTAGTATGTTAAAGGGACACAAGGAGGCTACATGCGATGCACATGGGACATATGAAGGATGCAATTAGATGTGAAATAGATACATGATAGAGGCAAAAAGGGAATTAGGAAATATACAATTAGATGGAAAATAGAGACACGATAGAAGCTAAAAGGGGCATAGAAAATGACACCACCTTTGGAATCTAGGTTTGAGTCCTTGAAATTTATTGAAAAATGAAAAAAAAAATACATGGAGTAAAGGCACAGAAAATGATGCTACAAGCATGTATTCTTGTAGTGATCGTAACTTTGCATGGCATAATCTTGAGATATCAATGACATTGTGAAATTGTCAGGATGAACCTAAATTATTGGAACCTTTGTGATATGTGAAAAGTTTGGGGTGTCAACACAACACTCTATTAGATATTCTTAGTGACTAAAGTTGGATGGATTCCTTGATGCTCTCTCTATGGAGTGGTGATCGATTTCAAACTAATACCTCAAAATAAAGTCATTTAACCTTAGAATCAATGATAAAATATACGTTTTTAGCTTAGCCAATTTTTTCTTCATCATGGCTTCATGTTCTAATAATGTACATAAAATATTGTTATAAATTGTGCTTCCCCTTTCATAAAAATACTAACCCATTTTCCAGAGTCAAATCTAGAGAGTATGGATATGTCATTGAAACAATAATAGGGTTATTAACTATGAAATAAAAAAGCTTATGCCATTAATACTTTTGAACATGAACTCAAAATTTGAATCAATCACGGGAGAATCTATTAGGATCCAATCCTAACCCCTCTCCATGGGTCATTAGTTAGTAGGATATGTTCTCTATGTAATAAAGGCCGACATTAGTTAATAAGGCCTAATAAATAAACTAGAGTAAGTCAATGTAAGAAGACCTAATAGAAGCTTCTGCTTCTAGAAAGATTTTCCTTAGAAAGTAGAATTAGTATAAATAAGAGTAGGAGGCATGGCATATTTTTGTCTTTGAGATTATTGTAATAGAGTTTTGCTCTGCTGGAGGTTTCCCCCTCAAAGAGACAAGTGAACATTGCTATCATTAATAAATGTGCTCTTTCTAGTGTTATTCTGGTATTATTTTGATATTTTTCCGGATATATCATTGTTGTTTTTCCATTGCTTGCTAAATATTTTTGTTCTGCATATTATATTATATCAGGAATATTGCAAGTGGTATCAGGGCTCTTTCCAGGGAAAGACTTGTGGGGTACATTTTTTTTTTTAGGGTAGAGACATATTCTGGTGTCTTTAATCTACAAAGATCTATCATTACACGCATAAACCCACAGTCAGGGAGTAATACACACAGGAAATACAACTGGTTTTTAAGCGCACATCTGTTGGCCACCCTTGTAACCCATGTTGGTACCCCTTCGAGTGGTAGTGCATCAAACATAACTTATATACAGATCGAACTAGGCATCCCAAATCCCTTCGTAGATAAATCGATCGGCCACACGACTGCTATAGTGTCATCGAGAACAACACTCAGGAAGATACTCTCTAGTACCTGGGTAGTACGACTAAGGGTACATTCTATCCTCCTTAGTTGGTTTCCTGAGATATTGGGCTGAGTACTACTGTTGGACCCTGCACGTATATTAGAGAGCTATAACACAGGGAAAACCTTTGTCTGTAGATCCCTTGAATACCCTAACCCTTGGGACGGAAAAAAAACCAGAACCGACAAGATATATTATCGTGCAACTGTGTCTCTTGCATTCTGGTTGTGAAATTCCTACACATTTCTTCCTGTTAGGCATTTGGCCATTTTTTCACTGTAGTATTATTCATCTCGGAGTAGAGCTCTGGAGTTAAAAAAAAGGTCTGGGGCTGTCTGCACCCTTATTTGTAACCTATCCAATTGTGTTCCTCTCCTCATTCTGATTGTAGTGGTACCCTTCAATTTTAAGCCTTTTTTTTCCAGCGGACCCAACCCTTTCAGGGACGCCTTTATTTGAGACCTATCCCATCGGATTCCTCTCTTTGTCCTGATGACCCGGGTACCTATCATATTTAGGCCCATATTTCCACCTTGACATCTTCGCTGCTAACTTAGCCTCCACCATGCCTACCACTTGTTCTCAGTCCCAAGAAACCTTGGAGGATAAAGTGTCCAAACTGAAACAACAACTTACTGCCATACCCCACGAAGTCATAATTTCCATCCAAAATGAATTCAAAACCGCCCTTGACAAGAAATACAACGATTTGGTGAAAGTCCTTAGGGGTAAGAATGTTGAGCCCAATCATGAGGAACCTCAGTATTCCCATTATGAGCATATTCAGTTGTCCCGCTCCCCTTGGGGTTCGCCACCTTCTTGGAATAAGGTTCCCAAAGTGGAAATGCATATATTTGATGGTTCCAACCGAGCTGGGTGGGTTTCTCAAATGGAACAATACCAAACTCCCTTCATGATATTCGGGATGATGAGACCAAAATCCATGTAGGGGTTTTGTACTTGGATCAAGAACGTTGGCAGTGGTGGCAGTGGCATAAGAAATGTTATCTAGGACTACTCACTTGGAACATGTTCACTAAAGTCGTTTGTGCCTGTTTTGATAGGGAATCACAAATTTTGGGCTGACTCACTAAGCTGAGACAAACTGGATCCGTTACATACTTCATCATGACATTTGAACAGTTGGCTATCCACATTGAGGCCTTATCTGATGAATTTTACCTTGAATGTTTTATCAGCAGCTCAAAGGAAGCCATCAAGGATCATGTGAGCATGCATCATCCTACTATTTGGTTGCAAGCATGTCAATTAGCAAGGGAAGACGAGACCATCATTCAGGCGCTATCCCCGAAGGCTCCATTTACCACTCGTCCTTTCCTTGGGGCTGCCCTTGCATCGACCCAAACCTTTAAGGTCCAAAAGGTCTCTCCCGCCGAAATGGCGGAATGTCGCAAGCAAGGAATTTTCTACTATTGTGATGAAAAGTATGCACCATGGCATAAATGTCAAGAAAAAAAGTTCTTCTAGATTGATGTATTAGCTTCTTGTCCCTATGATAACATCCCATCAGATGAGGCTCCAGACCCATAGGAGGCTCAACCCAATGATCATGCCGCATATAGTTGTCACGCCGATGGAATCAGGGGAACTGGTCATATGGCTTCATGCACTCTCAGGTATTTCATCCCCACAGACATTGAAGCTCAAGGGATACATCAAACATAGGCCGGTTGTGGTGTTGATTGATAGTGGTAGCACCCATAATTTTATTCATCACCGACTTGCTTATGAGATCCATTTATTTGTCCACCATGTTTCTAATTTTCAAATCCTCATCGCTAATGGTGGTACTATGAAGTGTCGGGGCCGTTGTGAGAATGCCAAACTCCAAATGGGTGATTATCATATGAAAACCCACATGTTCTCTATTGCCATGGGTGGTTGTGATATTGTCTTAGGAGTGGAATGGTTTCGCACTCTCGGGCATCAAGAATTATATATGAGATTCACCCAAGACACTCACTCCTATACTCTCTGCGGTCTCCAAGCGAGATCTCATGAAATCATCATCTCTCATAGGATGGAAAAACTATTGAATAAAGGCCACCATGGTGTGATTGCTCAATTTAATGCCATCCAGGTCACTAAACCAACCTCTCCAATAGTTCCTCCTAGCCTACAACTTATCTTGGACAAGTACCCCAAGGTCTTTGAGATTCCCACCGCCTTACCTCCCTCCAAGGGTGAGTGTGATCATAAAATTCCTCTCCTTCCAGGAAATCAACCCCCCAATGTACGTCCCTACAGATATCCATTTGATTAGAAAAATGAAATAGAAAATATGGTACAAGCATTACTGGATGCGGGGGTGATTCTCCCTAGTACTAGCCCATATTCTTCCCCAGTGGTAATGGTCTTAAAGAAAGATGGCATTTGGCACATGTGCCCTGATTTTTGTGCTTTGAATAAACTGACCATCAAAGATAAGTTTCCCATTCCTTTCATTGATGATCTGTTGGATGAACTTCAAGGTGCCTGTGTATTCACCAAATTAGACCTTCGCTCCGGCTATCACCAGATCCAGATGAAGGAGGAAGATATTTCGAAGAATTCTTTTAGAACACATGAAGGACATTACAAATTCTTGGTCATGCCTTTTGGTTTTTGCAATGCCCCATCCACCTTCCAAAGTCTCATGAATGAATTATTGAAACCTTACCTTCGAAAGTTTGTCTTGGTTTTATTTCATGACATCCTTATCTACAACCACACTTGGGATAGCCACCTTCTTCATGTGGACAAAGTTCTTCACTTGCTACAGGAAAACCAATTTTTTGTCAAAAATACCAAATGTTCATTTGGAGCCAGTGAAGTGGAATAATTGGGAAACATTGTTAGTAGACAAGGGGTAAAAGTGGACCAAAAAAAGATACAAGCTATGCAGGAGTGGCCGTGACCCATGACCTTAAAGCACCTAAGGGGTTTTCTTGGTCTCACAAGATATTACAAGAAATTTGTCCACCATTATGGAAAAATTGCTAATCCCTTGACCGACCTCCTTAAGAAGAATGCATTTCATTGGACATATGCTACGAAAGCCTTCACAAAGTTAAAGAGGGCCATGTGCACTACTCCGGTCCTCGTAAATCCTGACTTCAACAAAACCTTTGTGGTGGAGTGAGATGCTTCTGGCACTGGTATAGGCGTCGTTCTCACACAAGATGGTCAACCTTTGGCCTTTACTAGCCAAGCGTTGAGTGGCCACAATCTGGGAATATCTACGTATGAAAAGGAAATGATGGCCATTCTCCATGTGGTGCACACATGGTGACCATATCTTTCGGGATGTCATTTTCAGATCAAAATAGACCACCACAGTCTAAAATATTTCTTGGAGAAACGAATATCCTCCCCGGAACAAAATAAGTGGCTGACCAAAATGTTGGCTTATGATTATGAAATCATATACAAAAAGGGAAAATATAATATAGTAGCAGATGCATTGTCAAGACAACATGAGGAGGATGGCTCCCTCTTTGCCTTATCCCTCCTGGTCCCTGATTTGATTGAATAAGTACACTAAGAATGGATAATACACCCAACTACCTCCAAGTTAATCTAGCACCTTCAGGAGGACCCTAATCCTCTCACCGACTACACTTGGCAAGACAATATTCTTAGATACAAGGATCACCTGGTTCTATCACCTTCTTCAACACTCAATCTGAGGCTCTTAAATGAGTTGCACTCATCAGCTATTGTGGGTCACTCGGGCTTCTAAGAAACATATTCTTGTTCCCGTCGTTATTTTTTCTGGGCATGCATGAAGAAGGACATACTTCACTTTGTCCTAGAATGTGAGGTGTGCCAACGTAATAAAGGTGAAAGTGTCTCCAGGCTCCCTACAATCCCTACCCATTCCAACTCCTATATGGACAAAAATCTCCATGGATTTTATAGCGGGCCTTCCTAAATATGGAAAAAGTCAGTCATCATGGTGGTGGTTGATCGCCTCTCCAAGTATGCTCATTTTTGTGCCTTACCCTTTCACACCGGACCTAGTAGCATAAGTTTTCCTTGATCAAATTTTCATGTTACATGGCATCCAACCTCTACTGATCGTGACCCAACTTTCACTAGCAAATTTTGGCAAGAGCTGTTTAAATTACAGGGCACCCAACTAAACATGAGCACAACCTATCACCCCCAATCTGACGACCAAACATAAGTTGTCAACAAATGTTTGGAAACCTACTTGCGGTGTTTTTCTTCAGACAAACAAAACTGGTGGGTGCAATGGCTCCCCTTGGTAGAATGGTGGTACAATACTTCATATCATACTGCCACTAAAATGAACCCATATGAAGCAGTGTATGGCCAACAACCACCGACAATCACTACCTTCCAGGCACATCCAAGATCCAATCTATTGATACAATACTGCAAGGTCGTACAACCACCCTAGTTGCTCTGAAGGACAATCTCCACATAGCCTAAAATCACATGAAGCAACAGGCAGACCAACATCGTTTAGAAAGGATTTTTTAGGAAGGCGATCAAGTGTTTCTCTGCCTCCAACCTTACAAGAAAACATATCTCAAAGCTCAGGGACATCACAAGTTGGCACTAAAGTTTGATGGGCCCTACCAGATCATCAATCGTATTGGTTCGTTCGCTTACAAATTGGCCCTTCCTACTACTTCCAAAATCCATCGAGTGTTCCATGTTTTCTGTCTAAAGAAAGTGGTGGGAAAGAATTGTCGAGTCCAAACCATCCTGTTGGAAGTAGATGAAGAAGGCTCCGTATGGATCCAAACAGAAGCAATCCTCAACAACTGTGAACATCAACTGCATGGAAAAACTATCAAGGAAGTGTTGATTAAGTGGAATGACACATCGCCAGAATATGTGACCTCCGAACTAGCGGCCATACTTCAACAATTTCCGCACTTGTAGCCTTGAGGACAAGGTTTCTTTTGAAGGGGGAGGGCATGTTAGGATCCAATCTTAACCCCTATCCACGGGTCATTAGTTAGTAAGATATTTTCTCTATGTAATAAAGGCTGACATTAGTTAGTAAGGCCTAATAAATAAAGTAGAGTAAGTCAATGTAAGAAGACCTAATAGAAGCTTCCGCTTCTAGAAAGATCTTCCTCTAGAAGTTTCCTTAGAAAGTAGAATTAGTATAAATAAGAGTAGGAGGCATGGGATATATTTGTCTTGGAGATTATTTTAATATAGATCTTCTCTGATGGAGCTTTCCCCCTCAAAGAGGAAAGTGAACATTGCTATCATTAATAAAGGTTCTCTTTCTGGTGTTATTCTGGTATTATTCTGATATTGTTCCTGATATATCATTGTTATTCTGGCATTGCTTGCTAAATATTTATGTTTTGCATATTATATTATATATGGAATATTGCAGCATTGATGTGATTTGAGGTGAATATTTCCAAATCAAACTTATTCATATCGATCTCGGGATTAAGTAGTTCATTGGTCTCGATTTGAACCATCGATTATGTTGATATCGGAGTGATGAATGATCATGATTCTAGGACTCCATCTTTATGTTCTCTAAATGTGTTAAAATCTTCCCCATATGTGATTGAAGTTCAACAATTTTGTTCTCCTCATTTTCATGAGTTCCTTGGGTCATAATATTACTTTTAGGGAACCTCTGATCTAGGGTATGTAATATCATGGCTTTCATGGAATTTTGTAATCGATAAATCTTTGATCCATCAACTTTTCCATTTTATATTCAATTTTACTTTTAAGGATTTCTTACAAACATGTGAAATCAACCTTTCTCAACAAATGATCACCCATGTCACTAACTTGGTTCCTTAAATGGGATACATGGTTCTCTAAGTATTCACATTCTTTAGGAGTCGTGGATGAGTTCTTTGGAGGATTAACATGTACATAATTGTTTTCACCACCTTTGGGCATGTGAGCCAAAAACTATATCTACTTAGAGTTATTCTCTATATTTCTCTTTACCACACCTTTTGAATCACCTCAAACAATTCTTCCAATAAAAAATTATGGAAGTTCCAATTTAACTACCTTTCTAAAACCTTGATTTGGAGACTGTTCTGCAAGCTAACCTTGCACTCAATATAACTCTATAATTTTTTCACCTCTAAGTCTAAAATTTTATTTTGTGTTATCCTGAAATGTATTTTATACAATGCCACATGTTTGATGAAATTATGATGTGCCAAAAAAAAATTATGGTAAGTTTCCCAAGACTTAGTGATTTTCCCCTTTCACGAGAGTGAACTTGTATGGAATGCCTCATGTTCAAATTTTCAAATCTACTTCTAAAATTTTTTCTGAAAAACTATGGTCCGTACTTTGTTTAATACAACTAGTGTTATTCACTTTGGATCTTTCTAGAATTATATATGGTTGTATTACCCAAAACACCTATTTAAGACTAATTTTAGGATTAACAAAAAACCCTAACTTTCAAAGCATGTAACTTGAAAAGTGTAGTGAATCAGAATCTGAAATTTTTATCATAGGTACTTCGCTATGTCATCTTAGGTTCTCAAAAATTTCACTCTCTAAAACTTCTTAGAAAAAAACATTATAGTGAAGATTTCAAGGTGACTTGTTTGAAGGAGCCAAACCCAAGGATCGTAGATTTAAAACCAAATGTTATGCACTAAACACCCAAATAGCATAAAAATAGAAAGAGAAGTAGCTCCCTTCCTTGAGAACGAGAGATAAGAATGAACGCGAAGCCTCTTTGAAGGGGTAACGTCCTTTTACAATGCAATAAATGTACAAGATGAAATGCTTTTAAAACTAGGTCTCCTTAGTATATATAGAAGACAGAGGGTACAATTACAATTAAAGGGTCTATCCAACTAGTAAAGAAAACACTAATATAACAATAGAAATGTAATAAATCGATATCTATGGCTTAACAATAAAATGAAAATTTAAATACATAAGTAATGAAAATATAAACGTATGTCATACTAACCTCATATAAGCAACTATCTCTAATAAGATCCTCTGTTGAGCCATGACAAGTATGCCCACAATGAGAGCATTGATGTGGAACAATTGGGTTAGAACCAGAATGGCCATCCTTACCTAAAGGCCCTACACCTTGTGGTGTAACATCATCAGATGATGGCTCTTAGCGAGATATGTAACAAATGTGCTATGTTGAACTAGACTACGTTTCATGAACGACATCATAGTGCAAGTGGCCTGAATCCTATCTCTAATCTAAGGTGGCTTGGGGGGTTGTCAGGCTATTTCTCATGAGTAGGTGACCCTTTCAATGGGTTATGCCTAGTGGTTTCTCTATCCCGAGTAGAGCCAATACCACCCCTTTGGAATTTTCTAATGTCAATATAATCAACATGGAGACCCAGAATGAAGTCAACCCATAATTTCCAAAGAAAATACAAGGCAACCTCCTTGTCATTGTATGGAGGTTGATTAAATACCATAAACCATCGATCCATCTAATTGTCTCTCCAGGCTAGAAATGTGCACCAATCCATGGAAATATTCCTCTTTCTTGGACCGGGTGGTTGGTTGGTTCTAGGGTTAATGAACAATTGAACAATACTCTCTTTTCTTATATTCAAGTTTTTGACCTGTTCCTTACTCATTCAAGTTGAGTAGTACTATCTCATCCTGGCCCTATATTTGGAGATATCAAATAATTGGCCATGGGCATGGCCAATGGAAGTAATGATTGTGTCAAGTGAAGTGGCCAATGAAATACATAATGACTCTCTTGTGTTTCTAAGATCCCCAATTAGGTTTTAAAATTCATTTAGACATGATTAATTTCATTGTATAGGTCTTGTGGGAAGTTAGACTTTCGGTTTTCATTGGGGTTTTTCTCCATGGTGATGGAATAACAATTGCAATTAAATAACAATAAAATTTTACTAAAACTTATGTAAATTTCTAAAATTTAAAAATTATAAAAATGATATTTAAAATCAAATATATTCATAAATGAGAACTTCTCTTTCCAAAAAGCCGAGTGCTAGTGATGCTCATGTCTAGGCCCTACTTTTTGTTAGTGATTTTGGGCCTAGATGATGAAGTGTGGTTGCATTGGGGTGAGTACAAGAAGTTGGTGGCCAAAAATGTGACAAGGGGGTCAACAGGAATGCACACTCGCAGGAACGCACACACATTCCTAACCCTATAGGTTTGGAAGTGCCTGAACCTCCACTCAGCTTGCCACGTAGGTTTAATGGCAGGAACGTGTGTGTGTTCTTAATAATGTGTGCACGTTCCTAAGAACACGTGTGTGTTCCTAGGAACTCCTGCGCGTTCCTCTGCTAATTTTTTTTAAAGGGCCGCAAGCACGATTTGTGCTCATTTGCACAAATCACGCTCGCATTTTTACTGTCATCGATAAAATAGAGAGGAGAAACAAGGTGAGGATCTTGCCACCGTGTCCCAGTCTAGACATGTATGTTTGATTTCTTTTATTTTTCTCTCAATTTAGTCTTTTGCTCCCAAGAATCTAAATTAAAGAAATTTGTAGTTTTCTATTATAATTAAAAACCAACCTAATTTAGATGCAATGGATTAAAAAATTGCAGCATATATAATAAAATGGAACCAGAAGATAGTGTAAACCGCTCAAAATAAAAGCAAGGAGAGAAAAACCCGAACCCACCACAATGACCAATGTAAACAGTCAAATTGATGAGGGGTCGGTCATATTAAGAACCCTTGAGGAATAATTAAGGGACACTAGAGAGCGTAGTAGAGTCTCACTGGCCACTTATTTGGACATCATTATGAAGTCCATTGCAAGTGCCCAAGGGAAATTGACCTCTAATTCTAATTTTAGGGAAATAATGTATGAATACTATAACACTGGTTTGGACAGAAACCAAGTCAGAGACTTAGGAATTTAAAAACAACAAATATTGACTATTTTAGGGATCCAAGAAATGGAAAAGAACTACCATTGACCAAGAAATGCCTCTCCATTCACTGGTTCATCCATCCCAATATTATTCAAAACTGGATGGATAGGTGGTATATGGTATTTGATAAACCTCCCTGCAATAACAGGGAGGTTCCCTTATATTTTTTGAGAAAATGATGGATTGTGTTTATTTTGGGTAAGCATGTCAACTACGTTGACATGGGTGACTTCTAGGGGGTGGGTTGACGGTTCGTACATGATCGAGAGCATGCTAGTAATGATCCCATGTTAGGTCCTCATCCCCCCAGACGAAGGCCTAACCCCCCTACCAAATATCCTCCTGTTGCAGAGATCTTGCAACATGTACAACTAGCCATTTCATCATTGACCCGTAGCCTAGTGAAACAAAGTAGCTTTGTTGCACTGTCTCGACAGGGGGTGCCTTCCAATGACATTGATAGAGGGGTTGGAGCTTCATCATGCACATTAGAGTACAATTAGGAGAGGGCACATGGAAATGACATCTGTCCATGTGAACCTCACAGATGCTCGAGTTGCGGGAAGACATGTTATGGGCCTATAGATCCAAGTGGACAACATAGCTTCATGGAATAGGTTAGTATCTTAACCTTCTCTATGTTCTTCATCATTGTATATTTATTTTGTATTTTGTGTATTTATATATATATTTTTATTGTATGTTGTTTTGCAGTTGTTACATCTGAGTAATAGGCCCTCTACATCGATGTATGCATCAGTGCCTAGCCCCACCACTGATCCAACAGTAGAGACAACCTTCTCATTGGGCGCAACCCACACACATGTATGTGTCACATTTGATAAATTCACCATCATCATTTCTTTGTTTTATGACATCCTCAAATTTTTAATGTTCTTGCGTTTCTACAGGATTTGGGACTAGGCAATGTCGGGGAATGTCCATTTGGGATGGACAAGTCACCTGCATCACAAGTACCATGTGTAGAGTTAAATATCGTATAATTCTCAAATTTTTTGTGTTTATGTTTTTGAATTTTACTATTTGGTACAAATAGTTCAATATTATTAATATGTATGCAGGGTGTGGAAATATTTGCTAGATATAGTACTAGTGCACTCCATGGGCACTTGGGCCTTGCTTCTGGGTTACCTTTATCCTTGCCTAGGGAGTGGAAATCACTTCTACAACCTATGTGGGTCTATCACAACCCACCCCCAACATCTGTCTTATTGCACACATCCTGATTGGATTCACATGCAGGCCACCCATCAACGCCACCTCTTCCATCGCATCCATCTACAGTGGATGTAACTGTGTGCCACCCACCACCACCACTTCCATCAGCCCCATCCACTGGGGCTTCCACAATAGAGGTTTCCTTGGAGAAGGTTGTACAACCTAGTACTTCATTTTCCAGCGAATCTCCATCGAGGCCCGAGATAGTCATGGTGAGATAATGTGTTGATGATAATTTTTTGTGTATCATGAATTTGATTTACACATATTTGTTTAATTTTGTTGACTTGATCCTTGTAACTGATGCAAGGTGGCATCGCAAGGAGATTGGGGTAGTGGAGGAGGGTAACACCTTCATGATTGACAATAGCATATGCAGTGAGTTGTCTAAGGTTAAATTACAAAGTATCATTTTGTTTGTCTATTAATCCATTGAGGAAAAAATCTTATAACAATGTTTTGTCTTTTTGTAGTCTCCAAAGCATCAAATCACGTCCGGGCCTAGAACCACTCAATATGCTTCCTCAATCAAGAGAAGAAATATACATTTCCAATATGCTCTTGAGGGTGGGCGAGGGTGGCAGTGGTCAATGATTGACCAACTACTGCCATTTTGTATCTAGGCCACCATATAGATGATTTTTATGTTCGGGCACTTGTTGTCGCTTTGTATATTGGGCATGAGGTACTATTTTGTAAAATATTTACAATTTAGATGATGTTGAATACACACACACACACACACACACACACACACACACACACACACACACACACACACACACATTTCATGGCACATTTTTTATGAATCTCATTGTTTCTGCATTTTATGTTGATGAATATATGAATTTCAAGGTCTTTGAATTTCAAAGTGTATGAATTTTATGTGTATTAATCCCTTGATTTTTTTTTTCTAAAGTGATTATAAATACTTACGTTATGCATTAACGGATATCTTGTGTTGGAAAAGATTGCAGAGTGCTAAATCCATAAGCAATTAATGGTTTTCAAGTAGCATTGCTTGCTAATCAACCATGTATCTCTACATCATCGATATATCATTCCTTCTAAATTATTTGCATGAATGTTGTGGATATCCGTATTCTAACTCACAACCGATAATATGGACTACCTCTTGAATTATCTTCATCTAAATCCAATGAAAATCCACCCTCAAATAGTGGTCACTTGAAAATATTGTGACCTAAAAAATGGCATATTACAATACTTTATTATAGAAATAAATTTTCTCATTTATCTTCTACATAATTGTAAATCACTTAACAATCTCAACACAATGTTATGTCAAATTAACCTCCATAACTAGTACTATAATTACTCAATTATGAAGATGACATAAGCTAAAATTCAATTATGTAAGTACACAACATTTGGACAACCCAAACACTTCATATATATTTAGAATATGAAGCACATGCACCTACCAATATCTTATCACGTGGTGTTACAAGTTGGGCTCTTCAAACCCTAACCTTCCCTTGACATCCTTTGAGAAGCCTAGTTTTTAGTTTCTTAGTTGATTCAATCCACAATTTGACCATTTTCTAGGTCACACACATTATTCCCCTCTTTCTATGCATGACATATATAAACTCATTTGATTTATGGGTAACCCTTCATAAATGCCAAAAATACTACTCAATGACTCATTAATGCACTCATGTTTGTTTAGGTTGTGTAGTGGGTATATGTAAATTTTGTTAAACCCATCAATTATTAATAACATGTATTCATTCTTCCAAGATGTCCACTAAACTTATTGATTTTGATTAATATAATGAGAGAGTTTACATGGAAACTAGATCTTAGAATGGGTATCATTTTCCACCTACAAATAAAGGTTTTGAGGTTACATTTCATGACACACCATAGAAAGTAATGCCATGCTACCAAAATTCCTCCAAGGAGACTTGAAAACATTATTCTTTTACCTTCACCATCTATGAGATTTTATTGCACATTCCTACCCAATTTTTGGGTTAGAGCACACAAGGAGACAAAGGACCCTCCCAAACCCAATCCCACAAACTTGTTCATGCCATGCCATTGTCATGCCATTGCCATGCCTTGCCATTCCATTTCCATGCCATTGTCATGCCTTGCCAAGCCATGCCATTTCCATGCCATTGTCATTCCTTGCCAAGCCATGCCATTTCCATGCCATTGTCATGCCTTTCCAAGCCATTGCATGGCATGCCATTTCCACGCCATTTCCATACATTTCCATTTCCATGCCATTTCCCTTCCATTTCCATGCATTTCCATGCCATTGCCATGCCTTGTCATTCCATGCCATTGCATCCCATTTCCATGCCTTGACATTGCCATGCAATTTCCATGCCATTTCCATGCCATGCCATTGCCTTGCCAAGCCATGCCATTTCCATGAATTTCCATGCCATGTCATTGCCATGCCTTGCCAAGCCATTCCATTGTCATGTAGCTTCCCATATCTTTCCATGTAGCTTCCCATTTTAACATATACAACAACAAATATAACTTTCCATAACATTATGCAAGGAAAAATTCAAATCAAAATGTGGATTGCAATGAAACAAGAATAACAAAAAAAGAAACCTTTCTCATCCAAAGAAATAAAAAACATTTTTTCCAAGGACATATAACTTAAATTTATATCACAAAGTTCCTTTCCATCCAATGAAGTGTTTATGACATTTTAAGTGTAGGTGAAAAAGTTTGCATGCCTTGCCAAGCCATGCCATGCCTTGCCATGCCATGCCATGCCATTGCATGCATTTCCTTGCCATTCCATGCCTTACCTTTCCATGCCTTGCTATGCCATGCCATGCCTTGCCTTGTCTTTCCATGCCATGCTTTGCCTTGCCATTTCATGCCTTGCCTTGCCATGTCATGCCTTGCCTTGCCATTGCATGTCTTTCCTTTCTATGCCATGCCATGCCTTGCCTTTCCATGACATGGCATGACATGCCATTGCCATGCCATGTCATGCCTATGATTTCCATGACATGCCATTTCCAAGCCATTTACATGCCATGCCATGTCATACCTTTTCTTTCCATGACATGCCATGCCATGCCATGCCATTGCCATGCCATGCCATTTCCATGCCATGCCATTGCCATGTATAAATATATATCTAGCTCTATGTCGTGGTCTAGGTCATTGTCTAGTTCTATGTCATGGTCTACGTCATGGTCATCATAGAGGTCTAGGTCTAGGTCAAGGCCATTTATTTCCTTGCGATGTAGGGAGGAGGGTGCAGAGAGAGGAATAAAGAGAGTGTGAGAGGGGGATAGGGAAAGAAAAAGAGAGTGAGAGAGAGTGAGGGACAAGGAGAAAGAGGGGGGTAGAG
>ML801702.1:195734-206290 GCA_009831015.1 Picea engelmannii | reverse complement strand
TTTGTGAATGTTAAGTTATACATCTCATTCATTCATATTGGAGTAAGCTAATATTGTAGCAATAAACCCTCTTTTTTGCTACAATTCCCATAAAAATCTAGTAGAAATTTAAGGCATGAGTAGAGTTATACCACTATCCAAGGCCCATGAATGGTGAAACATCACCCTTAGGGGTTTTGTCCAATTCTGAATCAACTTTAATTGCCAAAAATATTATTAGAGTTCAAGATCAATGGGAACTATAACTTTTTATATTTTCCTATTTAAATCACTAATAGRAAGTTTTCTACAAGATTAGACAGATCCATTCATGTTGGGTTATATAATTCACTTGCTTCTATAAATATAATAATTATGTTTTATGATATTGCATCTTTAAATTACTTAACATTGTTATGCTTTTTTTTTTCTTTCAATTTTTACATTAATGATCTCAAGTTTTCTATCATTTTAATTTGTTAGCATTACCTTAAGTTACAAATTCCAATATGCCTTACTTTAAGTTACAAATTTCATTTACACTAAATTGTATCTAATGCACATGGTTTTTGTGTATGCAATATTAAATTGTAAGAAGTAAATTAATATGGGACAAACTCAACTTTTTAGGTGAGTCTATTTTTTTCAATAAAGCAAAGACAAAGTTTCACTTGACATTTTTATTGGTTGTCTTAAAATGAACCAAAATATTCAAAATCTCTAAAGACAATTTCGATAGTCAAAAGTCTTATTAATCAAGGTAAACTATAATTTCTAATTTTTTTTTTACCAAACTTAAAAATTCTAAAAACAAAACATTATCTACTTTTTAACTTGCTTCATTACTTAGCCCCTTACTCCATTCTACCTAGACTTAACCCCTTACTCCATTCTACCTCATAATTAAGCCTAAAGATTATGAAAAAATTATAAAAACAAAACATTATCTACTTTTTAACTTGCTCCATTACTTAACCCCTTACTCCATTCTACCTCATAATTAAGCTTAAAGATTATGAGAAAAGACTTCATAAAATTCATTTAACAAACCAATTACATAATACCATTTGTCCATAAACCTTTGTTGTCCATTTTTTCAATAGTATCCAGTGCCACCGTCTCTATTTTATGTGACCTCTGCCATCCATCTCTATCATTTTGTGGGACTGCCATGCCTCTCTTGGATCTTCAAGTTGGCAGGGTTGGAATTTCAAAATTGAAAAACCCACAACGGTAATGCCCAATCCACTGGTTTTATCAAAAAGGTTTGACAGTTATATGAATTTTTTTACCATATTTAAGAGGAAATTTGCATGTCAAATTCCATACATAGAACTTGCATGCATATAAAGCCTACCTTCTATCATAGCATTTCCATATGTCATGTAATTGTTATGAAATCGAGAAGGAAGCACAATATGCTTGCTGCATATACTTTATTGGTATCATAGTTTTCTACTTTATATCTTATACAGATTGGGTTGTAGTTTTGGCTAATTTGATGACAATATGATACAGTAGGGTATGACTATCTACTATCTACCTCCATATATGAAGCCCTTCTGGCAAGCTGGGGTAATAAATGAGATGGGTTGTAGGAATCCTAACTAGGTTTTCTAACCATGTGTCGATTTCTAATGTAAATGATAGAATTGAAAAGATGGAAATATGAAGTTCATGTGAATATGCAGAGTTTCTCTCGGACTGAGAGTTGAGACTGTTTGTGTCTCTGTTGCTATGTGATAAGAGAATGGTTGATGAATTCTTACCTTAAGGAATCTAGGGCTTTTTGTTCCATTGTTTGTGATGAGGAATTTAAAAAATTGTCTTCCATCTTCTAGGGGTATCGATCTATATTCCTTGGTTCTAAATTTTCCTCACCTTTCACGATCTGGCATACTTGAATGTCACAACCTTTGTATGCGATAACTTGGGTTATCGTGAGGGCAAAGCCCCATGCAGTGCCAAATAAAAGGCATCGAATGTTGGCACCCTCAGAATTAAGAAATTGTAATAGTTTTGTGGTGCATCTACGTTGTTCACCTGCCAATATCTACAAACCTACCTCACAAGAATGAAAGCCCAAGGTAAATGAATATTATCTTAATTTTTTTAATATATTAATAAATATTGAGAAGGGATCGATACGCTGCAAGAGTGATGTCGAGTATCTAGTTATTCCCTCGAGCTAGTCCTGTATTGATCTAATATTTCAGATATTGTGACATTACTCAGTTAAGTTATTTATTTCCAGTACGGTACTACAAATCTCCTATGTTTTTATGATTCCAAATCCACGAACTATGTAGGAGAGAAAATCAAATGAGCATTTTTAAAACTAAGAACATGTGTTTCTTCTTAAGAGGTTACAGGTTCAAATCCAGAGGTGGGTAGGGTATGTATACCTTCGTAAACTTTACTAGTCAAATCGTTGGACTGAGGGGATCCCTTGTCCCACAAACAAGGAGGTCTCATACACCAATTTGGTGTGCTGGCTTGGCCATAACCTTAAAAGTAGATTATTATTATTATTATTTATTAACAATAAAAATAAATTATCTAAAGATCAAGTTTGAAATAAAGCAAGGCTAGTGTAGTAGAATGCTGACCAAAAATAATTAAGACGCCAATACCAAGGAGTAATCAAGTTGATTAACATGAAAATTGAAAAATTGTATGGCCATAAATATATACCTTGTTATAGTGTTGAGAAATTCAACATTAGTATAAAGTCCCTCTTGTAATATTTCCTGCTGCCAATAGTTCAAAAGTGCTTGCATTAAATATTTATTCAAAATTTCTCAGATATCCCTGCTATTTGAGTTTAAATAAGTTATTTTTAAACTAGAATGGTTTCTCCACTTACCAAACAAAAATTGAATCCAGAGCAACCTAAGGCTGGCAGCAGGACCAACCCTCGAGTGGACCATATTTCCAAACTCTATAATGACGTTGTAAAAAATGACGTTGTAAAAAAAAACAACAAAGAACATTTTTGGTAAAAACAAAAATTTCAGGCATAATTCATTTAATCTATTGCATGGTTGACATAGATTAGATAATCTATCAGCAAAATATATAAAGGGATTACGTTAGCTTAGAACATAAACTACGGTTAACATGAAGTAGGTTGAGAGTCATGTCAAGGCCATAGAGGTGAAGATAGTCCTTGTCTTCTTGCAAGATGGGTTGTAAAATATACATAAGGAAATAGCAATGACCATAATCCACCAAGACAGACTCAGTACTAAGGCGTTCCCTAGCAGGCCAATTTCTGCTTGTCTATTACAGCCCAAGCGAACAAAATGTTGAATAAAAATGTACCAACATAACTATAAGCTAAAAACATAACTATAAGCTAAAGGGCCACTATGTTTTAAACTCGTAAAAACCTATGCATTAGACAATTGATGGCAAACACAAGTAACTGAGAAATAATGCTTCTTGATAAAATATCTCTAAATATCTATAACAACAAATGTCTATCTAAGGATGTCGCAAAGAGAGAGGTAGGAGGAAGGGACTAAGCTAAGCATAAGAAGGAAAGTTTTATATGTGGTATGAGGGAGCAACCAAAAATAGACTCATGGAAATAAGAGACATGGAAGATGCCCTACTTTTCCACAGTTTTGGGGTATTGCGTTTTTAAGTTATCCAATGAATAAATGAATAACTTGTAAATTTAAATTTAATTTAAATAAAAAATGTTATTTCTGTATTTTAGGGTTACAAGAATGGTTTTTATATTATAGTTGTTTTATAGTGTTGGGCTTGTGCTCCAATGAATAAATCAATAACTTGTAAATTTTAAATTTAATTTGAATGAAAAAATGTTAAGTTTGTATCTTAGGGTTACAAGAACCGGTTTCTATAGTATATACCCTTTATATAGTGTTGGGCTTGTGCTCCAATGAATAAATGAATAACTTGTAAATTTTAAATTTAATTTGAATAAAAAAATATTTGTTTTGTATCTTAGGGTTACAATTTATTGATTTCCAAAATAAGAATAGAATTACTCTTCATTATATTATATTTAGTTAAAATTATTTGTTAAACAATCATTAAAATAACTCTATAAGAATTTTCAATAATTGTCCTCTCTATAATGAATATTCGATATAAAATATATTTAATTATACACACCGTTTCCATAAGAATTTTCCATAGTCATAGAATTACTCTCCATTAAATTATATTTAATTAAGATTATTTTTTAAACAACCATTAAAATAACTCTGTAATAATTTTGGATAATTGTCCTCTCTATAATGAACATTCTATATAAAAGATATTTAATTATACACACAAAGTTTCAATAATAATTTTGGATAGTTGTCCTCTTTATAATGAACATTAGATATAAAAGACACTTAATTATACACACAAAGTTTCAATAACTTATTAAAAAAATTATGTTTTTATCTTGAAGAAGTCCAATTTACATAACATAGAATTAATTATACACACAAAGTTTTGATAATTTCACATATTTTTATTTTCTCTGGAAGAAAGTCCAATTTTGAAAACATAGAATTACTCTCTAGTTTTGTTGGATTAAGTGGTCTTTCAATTAATATTTAGTAAACAGAGATTTAAACAACGGAGAGTATCCCACCTTTAAGTTCAAATTTGGGAGGACTAGAGTGAAATTGATGCAACCCCCCTACTCTCCTGTAAGGCTACGCAACCTCCCAGTCAAGGATCTCCGATTCTCCGAGCCAAATCGGCTCTTTGAAACCCAACTGGTCTCACTCTGTAATTAAACACAGTCCCTTTCAGCTTTTGTTGCAGGTTCTATGCTACCCGCAACCCCTTCCTACACGCTTCTGAAATATCAAATTTCAGGCGCTAGCTCCTTTTCCATTATCCCTTTCCAGCATGTGACCTTGGGCTATGACCTCATGTATACAAGCGATTGCAGGGTGGCCAAAAGTGGTTTTAAACCAAATTTCTTTTCTCCCCGCAATTCACTACCAGTCGCCATGCATCCTTTTGGTGAAACCATGGTTTCAATTGCGTTCCTCTCTCAAATTTTTAAAACTCGACCACTTTTTGTCCCTGCAATTGAGCGTGACCATTGATATTGTGATTTTGTGTGGGGACTCTTGATCCACAACTCAGATCTACCCCTTTCAAATCAACGGCTCAGATCTTCCCCTTTCAAATCAACGGTCGTGATTTGCTTCACGATTCGGGTTTCAGAGTTTTCAACTCTCAAACCTTACTTCCTCCAAAATGGTTGTCTTCTGGAGTGGAAGATTTGCTAACACCTATCCCTAGCAAACAAACAACTTAGATGAACTCCGACTCTCTGGCCTTCGAGAGTTCTTCCTCAACACTTCCTTCTTTTTCCGGAGTGAATTTCTCTGAAATGGCAGATCTTCTGCCACGTGTCTTCCTCAAATCAACGACCCTGGTCCCCTTTGGGACTTTGACCTTCGGAAGCCTCAAATTCTCCATGCTTTGTTTCTCCCGAAGCGTTTTACCTGGAGTCCACGATCTAACGATGCGTGTCATCCCACAGATCGATGACTCCCAACTACTTCAGCTCTTTGGGCTTCGGGAGTTTCAACCCTCCACTTTCTCCTTCTCCTGGAGTTCACGATCCGTCGACGCCTGTCCTTCTGGATCTGACGATTAGGATCCACTTCGGTTCTTCGGGCTTTGGGGTTTTCAACTCCTACGCACTCGTTCCTCCTGGAGTTCTTTCACCTAAAGTCGACGATCTGTTGACACATACATCCTGACGATCAATGGTCAGGATTTACCTCGTCTCTTCAGTGATTTCACCTCCTCCTTGTCTACGAGCTTCTGAAGTGCTTCCGCTCCAGAGTTGTAGATCTGGCACCACCTATCCCTCTTGACGATGGACGGTCCAAAATCACTTCGGGACTTCAAGAATTTGTCATTTCTCTCTCCTCTGCGCTTCAAGAGACTTAAAGCTCATGCACCTTGCCCAAATCAGACGATTTGGAACGATCCCCGCTCCCTCCTGGAAGGATCTTGACCGTTAATTCACGAAACCTTCAGAGTTTCACCCCTTCTAAAGATTTCTCCTTGCTATCTTTTCTGAGCTTGATCCCCTTTAGGATTTTTATCTCCCATGCACTCCTTGCGTTCCTGGGATTTCTACAAACTCAGATTGAAGGATTTCTTTGAAAGAAATTCTTCCCGCACTCCTTGTGCTTCTCTGATCTGGTTCTTCGACACTTAGTTGCTCCTTGATGATGTGCACTCCTTGCACTTGGTATAAGTTACCATTGTTCCTTATAAACTCTTCTGAGTCAATTTAAGACTCTGCTGACGCACTCCTTGTGTACGATATGCACACCTTGCATACAAGTTTCAGAAGAGAAACAATTGAAACTTTATCCAGTTTCGTCACAAATACATATGATCAACTTTGAACAATCATACATAAAAGAAATGAACTAAACCACACACATAATGTATCATTCATTCAATCACTCAACAAAATGAACACTGTCCAAGGAATTGGGAAAATTCTATCTGTTCTATTCATTCACGAAACAAATTACATAGTATTATAGTTCTTCACTGTGTCTTTCTTCTACTCTGCTACTCTACTCTTCTCTGCTCTCCCTAATCTCTTATCTCTTATCCCTTACAATACAAAAACAAAAAAGCTATCTAAGGAGTGGCTCCTCGAGCTCTTCTTCATCCTGTCTGCAACCTATCCTATCAGGTTCTAGTAGTTACCTACCTTGTCCTATTACAACAACTATCAGTTATTACCAGATAAGAGATGACACTCTATATCTACAACTCCTTATAGTCGTATAAGACCTTACAAACATGATATATTTAAAAAACATTGTTTCCAAAATATCTCAACTACTTGTTTATTTCTGAGTTAAATGTTGATTTGAAATTTTTGTCATGCTAAGATGTCGTATCCCTGCCTCCACGCTAAAATTTTTGTCATGAAATTTCTGTCATGCTAAGATGTCGTATCCCTACCTTCAGAGAGGATTGAAAATGTATATAAAATGGCAGTTACATGGCATGTATCGACTGCACAATCTCTTTATTTTTGAAACGTGCCAGTGTTTTTTTTTATCATCGATAAACTAATCTGAGTCATTTTTAAGTATATATTTTGATTTTTTTTTAGTACTCTAAATATGTTATATTTTTGTAATTAATTTTGTTTAAAAATATGTTAAAATTTTTGAAAAATGATTAAAATTACAAATGTCAATAATTGAGATTGTACAATCTGGATGAAACAGAGTTTTTCAAAAATGAATCTATTTATACATTCCAAAATATAATTGACGAAATGAAAAATTGTAATTTTACCCACAATTACATAGTCAGATTTGAATAATGATTATGTCCCCAAAAAAATATAATATATAGAATTCTTCATTTCTTTTATTTGTTTATAATAATAATAATAATAATTAATAATAAATATAATATTAAGTATAATTGTTTGATTTGAATTTGAATAATAATTATACAATTAATGAAATAATTAATATAATATTTTAAAAAATAATATAATATTGTATAATTTAAAATTTAAAATATAATAAAATACGACGATTAATGTCTAAGACCAAATTGGTCTAAAAAACTTAAGATTTTTACTTTGTATTAATAATACAACATTTTAAATAATTAATATAATATTTTAAAATAATATAATATAATTTAAACTAAATTAATTAAAATAAAAATAGTGATTTTGTATATTTTTAACTTATCAATATGCTTCTTGGATGGGGTGCCATGTTGCGTAGGGAGGCCACGTAGCCTGGCCCAAACCCACACCATTAATATGGCAGGTTGACACAGTTCCACTCACCATTAAATGGAAAGACGCCATTACTGCCCGACGAGAAGAGGAGGAAAGTTCCCTCTTACGAGTAAAATGGCAGTCATAAGGTGTAATGGATGGTGGAAGCTCAGTACAGAGGTCATGTCTAGCCTCAACATTATCCTCCCACTCAAATGAGGATGGATCCATCTTACCTTTGCACTCCACCAGCCCGGATGCTCTGAGCACTGGTGCTGCATCTAGTCGGCTCCCATCACTCTTACCCTGCTCATTCACACCTTCTCTGACCCCGCCATGTCAAGGGGAAGAGGTAGGCCATGTCGCAGCCCTACCTGGTACAATTTTGCTGCTAGACAACAAAGGGTGTAGAGACTGGAGCGGGCCCTGTCCATAGCCCGGACTCAACGACGAGAGAAGCCCATAACACTGCCAATGGCATACGTGGAGGAGGAGATTCCAGAGGAACCTATCCAGGTCCCTCTGGAATCCCTCCTCTTCACAATACCAGATAATTGGCAGCCCCCCAACCATACCCCAGCAAGCACAAGTGCTTCAGCCATAATCCAACAAGCGCAGGAAGCTAGGGAAGAGACTACTTGCATAATTGAGGAGGAATTCCTCCACTTAGACCCTGAGGACACAATTCAAACCAAGGACTCTGTAGCAAAGGAGATTGGGGTAGTGGAGGCTATGGAAGCAGATCAAGAGGACTCAGGCGAGGCAACGATAGTCTTGGGCACGGAGGTGGACACTGGAGGGTGGCCCAGTCTTGGTGCCTCCACCACTCTCGACACTCCCAGATTTCGTCCAGGAACCACCACCCTTCTTCCATCCGGAGCAACTCGCGCTAGTATTTGAGCTCAAAAGCCACATGGCTGATCAAATTCACCAGAGCACCCTCATGCATCAATGAATTGACAAGATTTATGAGGCCTACTCGAATGCATCAACAACCCAATGTTGTCCGACATGCACAAGGCCATTCATGCTCCAACTCAGGGACAACCCCCTCAGCAGTGACCCGAGTGACACGACCTCAGGTGAAAATGGGTAATATACTTGCTTTGGCTATCACGGGCATTCTTAGCTCGGCTCCTTGCACTATTATAGAGCAGTTTTATAGTTATGTCTTTTGTTTTCAGTTTAGGTCTTCTGTCTGTCTTAGTTGCCTAGCACAGTGCTACAAAGACTCGAATCCACCACTTGCTTTGGTTTTCGTTTGGTAGGGCAGATGGCAGATTGCCATTTTGAATAGTGACATCACAGTCTGCCACCTGTTCCGGTTTCCGCTAATTTGACGAAACAATTGGCAGACTCTAGTCATGTGAATTTTTTGTATTGTAAAAGTTATATAATAAGAATTTTCCCCTTATTTTTATTAACATTTTTTTTTTTTATCAATATAATGTTTTTAAAATAGCATAATTTAATTTAATTAAAAATAAAACACACACACACACACACACACATATATATATATGCTTATGTTAATAATTTATGTGAACATTACCTATAATAAGGGGAAGGACATTTAATTGTTTATACATGGAGATGGAGATAAGTTACCAATTTGTATATTTTTATATGCATAAGAATAACTTTATATCAAGTTTACATCTGAAACGAGGTGAGTCACATTTTACTTTGATTCAATTTTAATTTTACGTAAAGAGATTTAAATATATTTTATTTAATTTTTTATTTTAAGTTTCAGAAGTAAAAGTTCATTTGAGAGATAAAGTCAATCCGTAATAATAATTGTTACATGTTTTTTCTCTTCTTTTCAATATGAGCACTCCACCACCTATTCCAAAAACTCAGCCTAACAAGGGGATCCCCCCCCAAAATCACCCTAGAGAACCTTTACGATTATATGGAATCAGTAGAAAAAAAAAATAGAAGAGAGAGATGCCAAAATCCAAATAGAGTTAGAAACATTAGAAAAAAAAAGAGTGAAGAAAGAGACGTAAAACTCCAAATAGAGCTAGAGGCAATGATTGATAAAAAAATTAAAGATACCATTCAAACTCAAATAGAGGATAGATTCTTAGGGTTCAAGAGTGAATTTCAGACAATGAAGGATAGAATTCAAGAAATGGAAAAACATAAACAATCAACCCAAGAAAGAGGGGTTGAAGAAAATCACAACTTGAGAGATAGGATTAAAGAGCTAGAAGAAAAACTAACCAACAATTTGACCCTCAGTAATATGGAAAACAAATTGGATAGCAAACCCATCAAAGAGGAAATGAATAAGCTAATCGAATTGGACCATGAATGTAACAAAAGAGCCTTGAACCTCATAATTTTTGGTATAAAAGAACAACAAGAGGATGATATGCTAGCAATAGTAAAGGAAGAATTAAAAAATAAATCACAAATTGATACAACTTACCTCATAGAAGCAAAGAGGCCAAGAAAAATAATTGATCACAAAGATAGGTTGATCTGTGTCAAAGTAAGTTGTAATGACCACAACTATAGCATACTTAGTAAATCTCCGAGCTTAAAAGGGTTAGGAATATTTATAAATGAAGACCTCATTCCCGAAGACCAAGCCGAATTAAGGAAGGAAGTTCGAAAGGTAAAAGAAGCTAGGAAAGAAGGAAAATGGGCAATAATTAGAAATCGAAAATCTATTGTTAGGGATAGAGACTAGAAGGATAATAATAAATAGGAATTTGGGACACTTGGGATCCTTTTTTGGAATTGTCGTGGCTTTCCATGGCGCAAAGGTCCTATGATAAGTTGGATCCCGAGTGATATT
>ML801702.1:171107-195553 GCA_009831015.1 Picea engelmannii | reverse complement strand
GGAGTAATGAAGTGGCCAAACTCCAACCAAATGACCTGTATTCATGGGCTAGGTAGTAGTGTTGTAGATTATGTGATATCTAATATCCCCGTTTCCAACCAAATAACAACTTTTGACCTTTTAAATGACCATGAGCCTGACTCAAGAAGATCCAATTCAAGAAGATCAATTTGACCCCGACAATTGGATCCGACCATTTTCTTTAAGTAGGAGACATGAAAGACTGGATGGATCTTAGAATGATTGGGAAGTGCTAATTTGTAAGCCACCTATCCAATATGCTTGAGGATCATATAGGGTCCATAAAAATTTGGAACCGACTTCTGGTGGCATTCTTCTTTGAGGGAAGTTTGTTTATACGACTGTAAATGAAGGAATACTTGATCCCCTTCTTCAAAATAGTGTTAAAAGTGATGTTGAACAACTTGTTGCTTCATATCATTCTAATCCATGACTAGATTATCTTTGAGAATGCGTAGAATGTCAACCCTAGAAATAAGGGTTTCTTTGACCTCTTGTAACTTAGAGACATCTAGTAGAAAGATAATATAAATGGAGGCTTTTGGCCATAAAATGCCTCAAATTGGGTCAGGCAAGTGGCATCGTGATAAGTTGTATTGTAGCACCATTTAGCTACAGGTAACCACTGAGCCCATTGAGACTGTTATTTTGAAGTGAAGCAACTCAAATATGCTTCCAAACACTTGTTGATAGCTTCTGTTTGACCATTGGTCTAGGGGTGATAGGAACTGCTAAGATTCAATTGGGTGTCATGTAGCTTGGACAAGTTTTATCATAAATTACTAGTGAAAGTGGGATCACATTCCATGAAAATTGATTGGGGAATACCATGTAGTTTGAAGATATTATCCATGAAGACTTGAGAAATTGTGGAAGATTTAAAGGAGTGTTGGAGGGAAAACAAATGAGCATATTTAGAAAGTTGATAGACCACAACCATAATCAATTATTGATTGCCAGATTTTGGTAGCCCCACAATGAAGTCCATAGAAATGTTTGTCCATACACTAGTTGGAATAGGTAAAGGTTTTAGTGCACCTAGGGTCTTCATTATTTCTCCCTTGTGTCATTGGAAAATATCACATTCATCCACAAAGGTGCAGATGTCCTTTTCATACCTTCCAAAAAGAAGGAATGCTTGATCTATTCATGTGTTTTATGAAAGCTATAATGACCCGTTGTTGGGTATGCATGGAGTTCAGATAGCACAATGGCTTTAAAATTAGACCGCTTGATCAAATATAGATACCCTTTATAGTAAAGTTCATCATTGTGCCAAGTGTAGTTGGGAGATACATTATAATGATGTTGAAGTTGCTATATCAGGATGAAAATATTGGGATTGGTGAACCATTCATTATGGATTTCATTCACCCAATAAATGACAATGAATGACAGTAAAAAGAGGGACCCTTCCTATTTATAATATTTTCTGGAAAGAGCATTAGCGACCAAATTCTCTTTATCCTTTTTCTAAATGATCTCATAAACATAACCTATAATTTTGGTAACCCATTTTTATAGCCCCGGTGATGAAATCTTTTGATTCAAAAAGTATTTGAGGATATGATGATAAATTTTGATCTAGAAATGATGCTCAAGAAAGTAAGGATGTCATATATCCACAACGTAAAAAATGACCAACATTTATTTTTCATAGGTGGACTTGCCCACGTATCTGTCACAAAGCTATTTGTTGGTATATGCTAAGGGTTTTCCTTCTTGCATGAGAAATAATCATATGCCTTTTCTTGAGGCATCACCTTCCAAAAAAAAAGTATTAGTGAAGTTGGTCAGAGCAAGTACTAGAGCGGTACACATACCATCTTTCAATTCCTAGAAGGATTGATCTATAGTTGCATTCCAATTGATAGCACTTTTCTTAAGTAAGGTAGTGAGAGGAGCCACAATTTTTCCATAGTTATGGAAAAACTTTCTATAGTGACTTGTTAGACCAAGGAAACCTTGTAAACTTTTAAGAGTTGTAGGATGAGGCCAATCCCTCATTGCTTCAATTTTTTTGGGGTCCACTTGTACCCCATCCTTAATAACAATATGGTCCAAATATTGAGCTTTAGAAATGTCAAAGGAAAATTTCGACCTCTTGAGAAATAGTTGATGACGAGAAAGGAGTTGTAAAACCCGATCTACATGGGTAACATGTGCTTGCCAACTTTTGTTGTAGATAAATATGTCATAAAAAAAGACCAAGTCAAAATGATGTAGAAAGGGTTTAAATATAAGATTCATGAGACTGTGGAAGGTGAAGGGTGAATTATAAAGGCCAAAAGTCATCACCAAGAACTCATAATGGCCATCATGACTGCATAAAGCACTTTTGGGAATATCAACCTCTTTCATACTAATTTGGTGATAACCTGAATGAAGATCAAGTTTGGTAAAGAATTGGGAACCTTCAAGTTCACCGAAAAGATCACCAGTCATTGGAATGAAAAACTTGTCCTTGATCGTGATTCTGTTGATCAAAGCATGAAAATCAGGACACATGTGCCAAGTGCCTTCTTTTTTGATTACCATGACCACCATGGATCAATAAGGACTTGTACTATGGTGGATAACACCCATAGCTAACAATTCCCAAACAATCTTTTCAATTTCATTTTTCTAAGCAAAGGGGTGCTGATAAAGGTGAACATTAGGTGTAAGGCTATCAGGTATGAGTTGAATGGAATATCATGGAAACTAAAGGAGGGTGGGAGGACTTGGGGGATTTCAAAAACTGATTGGTGTTTGGTTAAGAGTGACTGCATGTTGGGATGACTAGGTTGGGAAGGGATCTCAAAGGCTTGAATAATATGAAACTGGGTGATAATGCTAGAATGGCCTTTTTTGGGTATTTTTTTCCATATGCTGTGAGTTAACAATATGTGGAGAACTTGTAGTGATTCCTTGGAGTGTGTAATGGTGCCCATATTGTTGGAAGTTCATGTATAACTCCTGAAAATCCAAGGTGATGGGACCTGTTGATGGGTCCAGATGGCCTGACAAGTAGGTAAAAGAGAACGCACAATGGCATGTCCCAATTAGACCCACTCTTGTTTGGAATAGCATTTCCGACCAGTATGTTGGATTGGTTTTCACTCTAAAATATTATCTAATATGAATATGAGAACATAATGTTCTCAGATGAATTAAAATATAAATTTCAATCTAACTAATGATGTATAAAGATATTCAAAATGCAATTCTATACTATTCTTACCTATCCCAATCAGGAGTAATCTACAGAGTATGAACAAAACAAAAATAGATGTTGTTACTAGAAAAAAAATATTTCATTTAAGCAAGTGAAAAGTGAATATGATGATGAAAGATAATGCAATAACAAATAATTGTAAGTTATATCATTAACATTGTTTCTATGCTCAAAAGGAAATCAATGATCGCATAAACATTAAGAACAAAGTGAATAAGAAATTCATACAACTAAGTTCAAACACATTTAGATCATCGACATATGCAAAAGAGAAGTCTTAAATACACATATTTGAATCATAAACTTCCAAAATTGTCTCTTTCTCTATTCATTCATACAATAAGAATATTGTTCTGATGTACACCAGATCAAAAGATGATGCAGGAGCATCGCTCCACCTCAGCACAGGCTAGTTAGATTTGACGCATTGTGCGCATTTAAGGGAGGAGAGGCACCACTCTCTCATTTTGCCTCGAGAACACAACATGAGATCCAAGAATTTAATGAAGACAATCTAGAAGAGACAAATCGTTCTTTCACACAAGCTGGAGATAAGGTCATCATTAAGTGGTTGACGACAGAATGGATCTGCATCCGATTTGGAGCAGATTTCCATCATTGTGATTTTCCCTTTCGATAGGCATTTTGAATGGTGATTTGACACGACTAGTTTAGCTTGCGGGGGAAGCTCGTTGAACCCATCTTGTCTAAATATTTGCATTATTGCCAAGGAGAGGTTAGACAATAAGGAGTAGGAGGAAAGATGGTTGTAAGGGGAGAGAGTCGAGACTCAGTTGTAGCTCAGACTCCACTATTGCAATTTGACATTTCACCATTAATAGAAAATGGTAGTTTTTCTTGTTCTATATTTCTGTGTAATGGATGTTGTGTTATGAATGTCTTTTACATGTTTTTGAATTGCAGATGAATGTTAGAAATCGTCTGCAGGGATAGAGATACAATTTTCCATCCGCGAGTGTGTTGAGTTAAGTCTGGTTCTCTAGGCTAAGTGCAAGGAGTGCGTGACATAGATTGGAAACTCTGTAAGATGACACAAGGGGTGCATGTATGAACTCAGTGGAGTCAGAAGAGAAGTTTCCAGGAGGGCACACCAGATTAATTTACAAACTCAGGGAGAAATTTCAAGGCGGTTAATTTCCTTGAAAATAAAGACCGTGTGGGGAGAAGCACAGTTCAAAGTTACGGAAGACTCTGAAATACTCTGCTAGGAGGGCATCGAGCTAGTGTGAGCGTGCATAGAAGCAACACGGTTGAAGGTGTTGGAGAATCCCAGAATTGTTGAACATTCCGGTGAAAGAAGGCTTTGCAAGAAGTGCATCGACAAAGGAAAAGAGATTCCTTAAACCTTTCCATAAGGCCAAGGGAGAAGTCGTCGAAGAACTGAGCCAAGCGCAAGGAGTGCGCCTAAGGTATTGTGAGTTCACCTTACAAGCTTAGGATGTAGAGCGAGAGTTTTCCAAGAGGGAAAGAATAAGTCCACTGAAGGACGCAAAGGAACTGGGAACCTTGGAGGTTTTCAAGCCGAGCAAAGTCACATAATAGTTTGCGCAGAACTCTGCAAGGAGTGCAGAAAGAGTTCAAGAACAGTCTAAGTCTCAAAAGGAGAAATTGTGCTAAGTGTGAAAAGGAATCGAGGACTTGCCGAAGTCCCGAAGACAGAGAAATCAATCACCATCGAAGAGGAGACAAGTGGCAGAAGATTGAGAAGTTTGGGAGTGGGAACTTCGGGAGGTTTGCTGAGCGCAAACAAAGATCTTTACGAAGTCGTGAAGAGAAATTTCAATCTAGACCATTGGATCTAGAAGGGCACGTGGCAGATATCCACACATTTCAGAGGAGGAACCCTTTGAAGGAGAATTAAGAGGAGAACACCCAAAGAGCTAGGTAGGGAAGTAATCCTAGCCGTTCATCGAGGTAGGATGTGTGGCAAAGGATCAACACACCACTGGTTTACGATCGAGAGAAGAAGAGTCAGGAGAAGAGAGGACTCACAAAGTCTAAACCTGTGAAGTGATCACAACCATTGATCATGAGAAGAGTGAGGACTGTAGATCTGGTCCCGCATAATTCGTCGATTCGAGAATCGGGGAAGAGAGTAAGTGGCACGTGATAGTCCCGAAGCGCGGTATCGCGAAGGGAGATGACCCATGGTCACATAAAAATAAATCCTAGCAAGGAGAGCTAGCAATGTTGGCGTTGGAGTTGAAAAGCGCTAAGGAGAGGGTCTGCGGGTGCACATACCCTGCGTCGAGAGAGAGAAAAAGGGACTGTGTCAAGTAAAATTGGTTCCATCAGGAGCCAAACAAACCATTTGGTTAGACGACTTGAACAATCCTAGACCAAGAGGTCAAGCCAGCCCCTCGATAGAGACAAAGAGAAGTGGGGTGGGTGGCATCAAGACTGGTATTAGAGCATGATTTCTCCTATAGACAGAAGGTGAAGGAGGAGCTTGATTTTACCTATAGATAGTAGGTGAAGAAGGAGACAAAGGAGATAGTCTGATACCACCAACAGTTGTATCAGAGCAAAGTTTTCATCTATAGATTTTAGGCGAAGGAGAAGCTAAAGATGCTCTCAGTCGCAAAGTGAACAACAAAATTGCCAGGAGGTCAGGTAGAAGGTGAAGATGGCCATTGAAGGTTGTAAAAATGGTCGAGGAAAAGTCCATTCGCAGAGGAGAAAGGCGGAGATGGACAAGTGGCTCAGTGAAATATGAGCACAAATGGAGAATCTTGCATTCAAGATGCAATAGGAGTCAAAGGTACACTGAAGGTACGAATGGACTTTGAAGAGGACAACTAAATGTCTTGTTTAGAATTTGTTAGCCAGAGGGCAACAACAAATGTTAATAAGGTGGTTGAGGCATGTTGAAAACCTCAGTGACAAGGGAAATATAGCTAGAAAGGGTCTCATAAATTGTCAGGTGGGTAATGAAAAGGGATCAGTGGATCTCATAAACTACCAGGTGGGAAGAGGAGACATCCCAGATTTCCAGGTGGGCAAGAGAGAAGAGATGAGCTCAGCTGAGAGTTCACGTAAGAGGATATCGACAGATGAAGAGGAGGCAGAAGGAAGACCTCACTCAGATGGAGATTCATGAAGAGCTATGATCCATGTGAATGAAGATGATGAGAAGTTGAAAACTTCCACCATCGAAGAGAATGATCAGGAGAACATTCTGATCATTGGAGGAGTCGAGATATTCCTACCAAGCGACCCAGGAGAGGCTAGCACAGATGTTGCAGATGCGGTAGGAAGACAACAAGCTGAGACTGTCGTGGAGGAAAAGGAACAAATACTAATGTCTGTCACAATAGAAGGATAACTCCTAGTTGAGTTACTCACTCAATGGGAATTGGAGTTAAAGGCACTATAGGATTGGTTGGGAAATCTAGAACCAAAAGGTGGCTGCCAAGAGATAGCCATGCCAAAGGAGATACACCAGCACGAGTTGCAGTTGGTGGAAGATGGAATAGAACCAGTCGAGAAAATGACAGGGGTCAATCTGTCAGAGGGAGCAACTGAACGACAGTTCAGTATTGAGACTACAGAAGTGGAGGATGCACCAGAGTGGCAAGTCAAGACCACAAGAGATGAAGAAGATGACTTGGGATATCAACATGGTATGCCCATGGACAAGGAAAGAATGCAACAAACTAGTCTGCAGAAGGAGAACCAACCGATAGAGAAGCTGGAAGAAGTAGTTGAGGAGATAAGGAAGTTGATGATGGAGTCGGTAGAGAAAATGGTCAGCATGAGGAAGCTGGACGACAGGAAACTTGTACGAGTCGCGAAGGTGATGCAGGAGCAAAAGTAACAAAGCAGAGGAGCCGAGAGACAACTCCAAGAGAAAGTTTGGGATTCGGGAGGATTTCAACCACGTTGGAAAGCTCATGATTTTCATAGCTGTGGAGGAGAGGCACCGCTCTCTCATTTTGCCTCGAGAATCCAAGGTGAGAACCGGGCATTTAATGAAGACAAGATGGAAGAGCCAAATCATGGTTTCTCACAAGCTGGAGATAAGTTCACCATTAAGTGGTTGATGAAAGAATGGATTTGCATCCGATTTGGAGCAGATTTCCATCATTGTAATTTGCCCTTTCAATAGGCATTTTGAATGGTGATTTGACACCACTAGTTTAGCTTGGAGGGAAGCTTGTTGAGCCCCTCCTGTATAAATGTTTGTATTATTTCCAAGCAGAGGTTAGATGATAAGGAGTAGGAAGATAGGTTGGTTGTAAGGGGATAGAGCTGAGACTCAGTTGTAGCTCGGACTCCACGATTGGAATTTGAAATTCCACCATTAATAGAAAATGACAATTTTTCCTGTTCTATATTTCTGTGTAATGGATGTTGTGCATGAATGTCTTTTACATGTTTGTGAATTGTAGATGAATGTTAGAAATCGTCTGTAGGGATAGAGATATAGTTTTCTAACCGCGAGTGTGTTGAGTTAAGTTTGGTTCTCTAGGATAAGTGCAAGGAGTGCGCGACAGAGATTGGAAACTTTGTAAGATGACGTAAGGGGTGCATGTTTGAACTCAGTGGGGTCAGAAGAAAATTTTCGAGGAGGGCACACCAGATTAATTTACAGACTCAGGGAGAAATTTCAAGGCAGTTAAGTTCCTTGAAAAGAAAGACGGTGTGGGGAGAATCACAATTTAGAGTTACTGAAGACTCTGAAATACTCTGCCAGCAAGGCATCGAGCTAGTGTGAGCGTGAAAAAAAGCAACTCGGTTGAAGGTGTTGGAGAATCCCAAAATTTTTGAACATTCTGATGAAGGAAGGCTTTGTAAGAAGTGCATCGACAAAGTTAATGAGATGCCTTAAACCTTTACATAAGGCCAAGGGAGAAGCCGCCGAAGCACTGAGCCAAGTGCAAGGAGTTCTCCTAAGGTATTATGAGTTCACCTTACAAGCTTAGGAGGTAGAGCGAGAGTTTTACAAGAGGGAAAAAAGAAGTCCACTGAAGGACGCAAAGGAATTGGGAACCTTGGAGGTTTTCAATCCGAGCAAATTCTCAAAAGAGTCTATGCAGAAAGAGTTCGAGAACAGTCTATGTCTCGAAAGGAGAAATTACAATAAGTGTGCAAAGGAGTCAAGGACTTGTCTAAGTCCAAAAGACAGAGAAATCTACCACCATCGAAGAGGATACATGTGGCATAAGATAGATAAGTTCGGGAGTGGGAACTTCAGGAGGTTTGTTGAGCACAAACAAAGATCTTTGTGAAGTCACGAAGAGCAATTTCAATCCATACCATTGGATCTAGAAGGGCACGTGGCACAGATCCACGCATTTTGGAGGAGGAACCCTTCAGAGGAGAGTTAAGAGGAGAACACCTGAAGAGCTAGGTAGCGAAGTAATCCTAGTTATTCATTGAGGTAGGACGCATGGCAAAGGATCATCACACCGCTAGTTCGCGATCGAGAGAAGAAGAGTCCAGAGAAGAGAGGAATCGCGAAGTCTGAACCTGCGAAGTGATCACAATCATTGATCGTGAGAAGAGTGAGGGCAATAGATCTGTCCTCGAAGAATTCATTGATTCGGGAATCGGGGAAGAGAGTAAGTGGAACGTGATAGTCCCAAAGCGCGGGATCGTGAAGGGAGATGACCCACAGTCATAGCTCATGGTCACATCAAAAAGAAATCCTAGCACAGAGAGCTAGCAATGTTGGTGTTGGAGTTGAAAAGCACTAAGGAGAGGTTCCGTGGGTGCACATATCCTATGTCGAGAGAGAAAAAGGGCTTGTGTCAATTTAAATTGGTTCCATTAGGAGCCTGACGAACCATTCGGTTCAACGACTTGAACGATCCTAGACCAGGAGGTTGAGACAGCCCCTCAAGAGAGATAGAGAGAAGGGGGATGGGTGGCATCAAAATCCCTTTCTCATTTTAAGTCTCCTCTTTTATAAAACAAGAGGGACTATTTACATTCCAAAACTACCTGTTTTTAGAGGGCAATTCGGGCTTGTCTCTTCATATTCCATATTTGGATTACAACAAGTGAGAATGTGTTGGAAATTGTGTTGTTATTGATGTCAAAGGATGTCATTGTCATTGATATCAATGGTAGGGGCAGAGTGACTGTTGTCAACGATAAGAAGAGGACTGTGAATGTTTTTTGCAAATTATGTAACGGAATAACTGAAATCAAGGAACGAGCTCTGCGAAAATACATACCTGCACTGTGTAAATGACAGGTCCAAGGATTGAACAAAAAATACAAAGGAAACACCTTTGTGCCCTATTAATTTTCTGTGAAATATTACACTCGGTGGTGAACAAGTATGCAAAAGTTGAAGAACAAGAGGAAGGAGAATGAGAAAGTAAAAAGCTAAAGCACTATGGAAAAATGATTATAGACAATTGAAGCTCGACGAGAGAATATCCGAGTCAATAGCATCCATTGGGTCAATTGGAGAAGGGTCTCACTAAAATATGGACCATTGATCGGTAGGAAAGACTATCACAGAAGTTTGGTATCATAGAGGAATCATGACCCTTGATTGTCTTTAGATTGATGGCATGGATACTTAGTCTGTCAGAGGACATAACAGGAGGAATAAATTGATGAGAAGTAGAAAAATCAACCATGAAGATTGATCAAAGGAGAATATTGACGGTGTATAACTTTCAAATTTGTGTGGTTCCATTGGAGTTCAAGTTTTCAGAGTACTTAGCTCATGCCATTTTTGAGACACTCCGACCAAAAGCAGTATGATGACCTAACCACTTAGCTGTAGTTCGAGGTCACATGAAAGAGGTTGATATACCTTTAATGGATCGATCCATGACATCAACCACGTGTAATGCAGTGACTGGACCACACATCATAAGTATATTGAGCCACACACAATCATAGATCCAACCCAGAGTTCTAAACAAGGCCATAAGTTGTGATAACGTTAGCATAAGGTCAACTGCCATGTTAGCACTACATCAGTCGCCATGTAAAAAACACGCAAGCAACCAGGATGGTACAGAAAGATACATAGATGTCACATAAGAGCCAAATACCATGAAGAAAACCCTTTGTCCGAGTCGAAGGAAATTGTAGCCGTTGATTATGCATAGTTAACAAATCTGGACCGTTAGTTGAAGAATACAAGAGTCTGATGATGAACGCGCCTTGGAGTTAATGACATTTGTTGATCAAAGATTAGTATCAAAGAATTTGGACCATAAATCGAAGATCAAGGCTACTGTTAGAACAAATATTGACATTTCCAAAAGAAATTCCCTCGCCAAAATTTTTCCAGTTTCACTAGCTTTAAATCCTTATGTCGTCTGGCGTAAGCTTTTCATTGTCACAAACCTCAAAGTTTTTTTTCCATTTTTTTCAAGACTCTAAATCCTTGCATCAAAATTTCTCAAAGTCTCTACTTTATGTGTCAAATCTCGTCAAAATCCCTCAAATTCTCGATAACCACCAATTTTGAGTCCACTCAACTCAAATTGTCAAAATTTGTCAGGGTCTCTCAATATGTCTTTGTCTGCAATTCATTGGCCTTTGAAAAATAGTGATCGAAAATACCAAATTTCCCTTGTTATTTGAAACCAAACTAAACTTTATGTTATAAATTATATTATTTTATGATTTTAATATAATATGTTATATTTTTTTAGTTGTTCTTTAAAAAAATGGGTTGATTATTCAAACCTAAGGTCGCACTTGCATCTCCTAGTTACCATAGAGTCCAAGTCATATATCAAGCCCAAGCATCAAGGCTAACACTTAACATTGATTGTTCTCATAAAAAAATATTTGGACGATTACCATCGAACCCAATATCAAGCGTACATCTGAGGGCTAGACCACCCAAAGCCACATTATATGCCAAGTCATGGGAAAAAACACAAAAGGTGCCAAGGAGAGAGTCCAAGAAGGAGCAAGGTTTGTGAACTACGTGTCGATGAATATAAATTCATTATATTTCATTGTTCAAATGCATGTGGGATAAGGTCTCAAACACAAAAAAATATGCAAAGCGTTCATGATAGATGGTGAACAAAGAGACATGTTGCAGTGTCAAATTTTCCAGGAACGAGATCGAAGACGAGTTGCTTCAGAGGTTCGTGTGGTCTAGACATAGATTGGAGACTGTCCCTTCTCCTATGATTCCCATCAAGAGACAAACTTCTCATGCACGGAAAATTGACACCATAACAAAATAATATTCTTGTTTTGACTACCAAAGATAGAGTGGCAATAAAAGGATCAAACCAGATTTATTGTCATAGATACGATGACAACAATTTAAATTTTCTCTCCTCGGTCATAGCTAGTTAGAAGAACACAAACTTGACAAATGGTTAGGGTTTATCATGCTATTATCCATTTATCTTGGTTTTTGTTTTTGCAAATCTATCCAAAGATAGAGGGTCAAAATATGTCCACTAAGAAGTTTTATGAAGTCAAGTCATTCATTCGACGCCTTCCCAAAAATAAATTTTGGTACAAAGGAAGAAAACATAAGATAATGAAAGAAAGGCAATCTACTAGCAATCCATCTTCAATATTTATCAACCTTCCAAGACTTTTGCAATTGGTCGATGATGATGATGGGGAACCTAAAGAAACTAGCTGTAAATACTATGAAATAGGGTAGTAGAAAAGTTTCTCTCAAGTTTGTACTTCTCTAGTGAAGTGCAACAAAACACTCATAAGTAATCCAATATTAAAGGGGGTTGGGCACAATTCGAAGATTCATTTTATATTTGCAGGAGTTTTCACCTCTTCTAGGTTTTATTGAAAAGATATCCATCAGGGGTAGACTCAAATGATGCTATCACAATTTTTTGGGCTCTTCAAACTCTTAAAGGTTCTAATTTCTAATATAGTTGTTCATTCACAACAGTATCAAGAACAAGGTTATTACATTTGGAATAATGTGACAATCTATTGCAATGCAAATCTAAAATATGTCATTGTTTGTGATGGGGTTGTTGTTAAGGACAACATTGTACTAGAACTTGGTGTCTTCTTATCTTTCAATGTTGTTATTAAACAAATTTATGGTGCTCCAAAAGTAACAAAGGATGATTTTAGTATGGAAAAAAGTATCAAGTGCAGTAACATGTCAAAGAATGTTGTTTCAAGTCTTGTGAAGTAAATTTCCAATGCTACGAATGATGTTGCAGGAAATGGCACTACCTGCACTACCATCCTTAATTTTGCAATATTCACAGAAGGATGTAAGTTAGTTGCAGCTGGGATGAATGCCATAAATTTGAGAGAGGGCATTACCATGGAAATAGATGTTGTGATGCATTCAAAAAATAGAGCAAGTATGATAATCACATCTGAGGAAATTGCACAGGTAGAAAGTATCTCAACAAATGCTGAAAGGGAAATTGGTGAAATGATCGCTAAATCCTTCTGGATCATATTACCACATCATCATTCTTTGGCCAATTAGCCTACAGGGTTTTATTTTGTGAATTTGAAAATAATTTTTAAATAACAATGATCCAAATGGCATCATATAGATTGCAAAGAATAAATACATCTCAACAGAATGCTAGTTTTCAAAGGACGAGGACAACAAACATGTTTTATGGAAGATTTGGAGGCATTAGTTAAGCAACAATTCCATATTTGTTATAGCCCTAAATTTCTCTACACATGCATACCTGGCCTTTGTCCCTCTTACTTGCATTTTTGGCCAAGCCACTACTGCGTTGCTCTTCTAAAAAACCCATTTTTTGAAGATGTACGCGCCCTACACCACTACTGCCCTCGTACATATGCTTGTTGCATCACTACAACCTGCATACCTATGCATGATGCACCACTAAAACCCACGTATACTTACAAAAGTTACAAAAAATAAAAAGTTGTAAGGAATTTATTGAGATTACGAGTTATTGGGTAGTTTCCCAACTAATTCACCACCTATAGCCCGTCACCCAACCGAATAACCATCATTTTCCCATATAAAATGAGGTGTTGGGGTCTCATTTTACATATAGACACAAGAACAATGAAACTCTGTCTGTTTCACATCCTCTCCTTGCCCCAAGTAATTGCAGCCCTTTTGTAAGAATTGCCCCTGCATTTCCCAATTAGTCCTTCTTCTTCCATCAGAAACCCATTCACTTCCCAAGAAGATATCCGAAGGTTGAGAGGAGAATCTAGACAGATGTGCACTTGGAGCTTGGTGAAGAGGAGCCCGGACTAGGTTTGTGGAGTAACAAACGGATTTGGTTGTAAAAGGTATAATCATTGAATTATCAATAAAAGAAGTACTTTTCATGTCCCAAATCATGGTGTATTGAAGGTTTGTAATGGTTTATGTTTTGATATTCTAACATCTAACCCTTATTTGTATATGAATTGCATGCTTGTATCTTTCTGTTTTTCTGTCTTTGAATGCAGGCTAGCCTTGGGAGGAGGTGTGCAATCAACAAAGCTTTCAAGCGCAAGAGGATCATCACCGGACGCGGAGTAGAGGTATAGTTACCTGATCCTTCTCATATTTTATTTTCTTGTATAAGTCTTGGGTATGTTTGGGGTAGTTAGAGAAGTATTTGACTTTTAGATGGTTGTTATCTACCTACATTCTGAACCCTTGTGTAGTCTTAAGGGGGGTTTTCCCGCTAACTGGCGACCATACTGGGGAAGCCTCTAGGGTTTTAGGGGATTTTTTGGGTGTTTGATTGGTTTTTGTACATTTCAAGTTTCTGTTGAGTCTCCTGAGTCTTTTATAAGGGATTATAGTCACCTTTAAGTGCCATACCAGTTCTCCCTACCCTGTCGGTCTATCTGTTTTATTTCTTTTTTGAAGAAGTACAGAGGTGTAGGAGCCTTGCTGTGGGTCAGCACGTGTACATACGCGCCTTGCTATGGGTTATGACGCGTACGTACATGCCCTTCTTTATAGACAACCCACGTACATATGCAAGCTGCTTAAGCATCAATAGCGTACCTGGTTCAAGAGACTGTTTTTAAGAAGAGACAATCAACCTCTTCTCTGATTGAGGTATTTACTTCTCAGGTTTTCTTGAGTGAGTTCAATGTCTCTGTTTTTACAGTCATAGCTTGGGTTAGATGTCAGTTTGCTTGTCTTTTTGAAGATTTTTTGTGTTTACTTCTGAAAGGGTTTTAGGCGAGTCTTTGAGTTTGTTGATCATCCTGTTTGGTATCTTTAGTGATTCATTGCGATCCGCAGTGGGACAAAGGTCATTTTAAGTCTTGTCTTGTATTTCTTTCCCCCCTTTGATTTGCTTTAAAGAAAAGAAAAGAAAATATTTATTTCAAGTTTTTCCTGTTTAAAGCATTTCCAAAAAAGAAAAAAGATTTTCATTCTTAGTTTGGTAAAGTAGTTAGGGTTAGTTATTTTACTTTAAAGGAAAAAGAGTTAATGTTTTAAGTTCTTTACTGATTTCTTAGAACTTGAGTAGCTTGTAGTCGAGAGAAATTTCGTTTTAGGTCTTCCTTTTAAAGATCTTGAAAAGAGTTAGTTATGAAAAAGTTGGTTACAAGGAGCTAGTTGTAAACCTTTATTTTTCACTAGAAGTAATTTTGCTTTCATAGTTTCATTTATTTCTCCTCTTTTTCATCTCATAAACATCACTAGTTTCACTTCCATGTCCTTTGAGTTAAAACAAGCCATTAAAATGAACACTAAATTCAAAATTAACTAGACTTTTATGTTTGTAGGGTCAATCAACTAGTTTAGGGTTAGAGCCTTGAATTAGGTTGGAGAGGAAACTCTTCAAGGCTTTTAAACAAACATTGGAGTCAGATCTAGGGAGTGTTAAATTCCAATGACGAGAAAGTTATCCAGGACTCCCCTACCCCTCTAACACAGGGGATAAACATGAGGTCACGTGAGGAAAGGCAATGAAGATAACCCCTCCAAAGCCAGACTAAATGTTGTGGGGAACACATATTGAGGATGTGTCATGGGATACTATCGTTTGCATTTTCCTATGGAGCTTCATGGACTTCAAATGTGTTCGAGATCCTCAATTTTCTTTCAGACCAATTTCTTTCAATATGCTTGGTAGGTTTCATACTTGTTATCCTGCTCATTGTGGTCCACTTGACTGTCGACTATACTCACTTGGTGACGTTTTACGAGCTGGTAACTTAGTTGCCTTTATTCTAGTGACTTACATAGGTGACTACGGGGGTATACCGTGGTACCTAGGCCAGAGATCGGGTCACACTTTGCAGAGTATACCTAGAGGGTGCTTCCGTGTTCGAGTTGCACTTGCACCGGTAAGTTGCTCTAGTGTTGGCTGACGTAACTTTTTTTCCAACTAGATAGTGGTTTGCTTGGTTTATCTTATATGAATTTTTCTCGTGTGTGTTTGGTTTTAAACGTTAGTTAAAGCCTTATTGTCTCATTGATCTTTTCACAAAGTGGAATATAAAGAGATCCATCGGTCGCGAAGGCTTCAGGGCCTGCCATCGGTTACATTGGAGCCACCACCACAACTGTTATGGCAAAGACTTGACGAGAAATGATCATTCAAAGCAACTGGGCCGCAGGAAACTGTGCCCTAGCCATCTCCGAGAGGAGATTACTCAAATCCGGAGGAACCTATTGTTTCTGAACTTGGAGTGGAAGCTCTCGGGCCAGCTAACCCTCCGATCACTGACTTGTCGGCGCCAATCTTGGTACAAGTTGTCCCTCCAAGGGTAACACCTTACGATCGTTAGATAGTCTTACAAGCAGCTATGGAAGAAAATGTTGCTACTTCGTCTGGGAGTCCTCACACTCCCTTAACGTCTGCCACCATAGGGGGTATTCTGCTTCCTAACCCACCTTCACCATTCTAGACCACAGTGGTCTCGACCCCCTCTACCTTGGGCATTGGTCCGATACCGTCAACGATAGTGACTACTGCTTTGTTTATGCAGAGTGCGACGAGCCCTCCATTTTCATATGGGATGCTCGACTTCGATTCAAATTCCATCCTTTCCTACTCCACCTTATAGACCATCGATTTGGGGGCAAGGAGCTCCAAATCTACCGTGCAAGGGTCTATTGGGGGCACCTCAATCTCCTATAATGCTATCCTTATGGTGGGGGTCATATACCTCCTCCATCCCCTTTGCTCGGTAGTTCTTTCCAGCAACCTATCTGGTCGAACATGAACTACAACTTGTTTGGAGCAGGAAGTCTAGGACCTTCATCTTACACCATGCCGGTGGGATCCATGTTGTTCTATTTTTTCGGTGCGTTTGGTAATAACACTTTTTCTTCAACTGCCGTCTCGGTTAGGGGAAACCCTGGTTTTGGAAAATAGAATCCTGTGTAGGGTACTATTCCTACATAGAGGACAAGTACAAGAGTTTTCTCCCCACAAGGACTTTGGAATCCTTGGTAGGTATCAGTTCCCTCGCAAGGGATGCCGACTGGGGGAAACCCCTTCCATGGTCAATGGAACCCTGGGCAAGGCTCTATACCTATGCCCGTCGGATCAGCTAGGGGCACCCACTTCCAGAATATTTGGAACACAATGTAGGGAGAAATCCATTCCAAAGCCTCATCGTCCAATTACGGGAATCAGCTGATGATATCCCAACAAATGTAGTTTCTGTACGTTGGTCAAGGCCATGTTATTTACCATAACCCTCGCCAGCAACCCAACTTTTTCTAACAACCTGGTGCTAGTCAAACTCCAGGCCCACTTTTTCCTATACATAGTACCTAACCCAAACTATTGTTTCTGGCAATGTTACACCTGCCATACTTGTCAAGGTTTCTTAATGACCCGATTTGTCATGATCCGCGTTGGCCTCCTGTGCCGACTAAGTTTCCCTCAGATATTCAAAAATTCGAAGGCAAGCCTGGTGAAGACCCAGGTGATCATGTGACAACTTTCCACCTATGGTGCTCGTCAAACTTGTTGCTAGATGAATCTGTACATTTGCGCCTGTTTCAACACACTCTTATTGGGGGTGCTACGAAATGGTACATCGATCTTGACTTCTCAAGATATTCTTACTTTAGTGACTCGGCAATGTTATTCCTAAACCATTTCCAACTACCCGTGAGATACGATGTCGACCCTAAATTGTTGGCCAACTTTGAGCAGACTAAGGCCAATCATATCTCGGATCACATCCGAGAATGGTGACGATGGAAGAGCTTGAATAAGGTACATGTCCCATCGGATTTCTTGTTGGAGTAGTTCCTGAAGTCTTTGGTGCTAGTTTTATCCAAGGATGTTGCAACTTCGGGAATGTTTTCAGAGGAGGAGGCTATAATGAGAACACAACAACTCGAACTGATATACTCTCAGTCTGGCTTACTCTATGAGATTTTTCCAGATGCGCCGCGGTCCATCCTCAACAAGGCCAAAAAAAAGTTTGGACCACATGTCGATGGTATAGTTGGTTCAACACAAGGAAATCCCACTGATATGTTGTCAAATCAATTGCAACAATTGTCGATACAGTAGATAGAGACCAACCATACCACCAGTTTGGTTGTTCCCCCTACCTAAACGTCGGACATACACAGTGCGCAGTCGATGAACCCGAAGACTGAAGGAAATAAAAAACAACGAAACAAGAAGGCTAAGGGGGATAAGGAACCTAATAACAATGTTGTTGGGGAAAACACATAGAAGAGAAAGTAGAAGTATCTGTGTAACCTTTGGACAGAGGACCATCCAAATCACTTGTGCCCTCGACTTGTGGAGGCCTAGAAGTTATTGGCGTAGCAACAACCTTCTGTGCTGATGAACCCATTTACACATGGGAAAAATATGACTCAAGCCTTAGCTTTTTCGAGCGTGGATTGGGGTAGTCAGGGACCCCCCGCGTCTACCTCATCCACGAAGGTTTACATGATGAAAGGTGACGCTTATATAGCGACCAGGGCACATGATTACATAATGTTAGAATCTGCCGAAAAGGGTAAAGAAGCCACAAACCCACTTGTTCCTCTCCATATCGAGAAGACGATGGGTGAAACAATGACATGCATCCCAAAAGGGGTGTTCAAGAAAGTTTCGTATAATCCGAATGCAAGGGATTCCCAAAACTACTCTGTGGTGGAGTATTTTTCACAAACCCCTTACACAATGTCTACTTTGGAGGTCCTCCAGAGCTGCCCTTCGCAAAGAAAGGCTCTGTTATCCACCTTGGGATCTCCAGAGACTTGTAATCAGGGAATGATCGTTCTTGATACGACCGACTTGAAACATCATCTCCCTAACCACGTTGCATTTCAGATAGTAGTGCCTTACACCACGAAATCGTTTACTCAGAATATCTTTCGTACGGTGGTTGATGAGGGTACCTTTCCCTGCGTGATGTTGTTGGCATGTTGGAAGGCCATTGGCCAACCCATTTTGTCTTTGTTGCCTACTTTGCTTATTGATTTCGAGAGTCATTCTTTCAAACCACATGGAATCATCCCTTCTTTCCCCATACAGTTAGGAGGGAAGACCGTGTGCATCGAAGTTGAAGTGGTTGATGTGCCTCTCGACTAAAACCTTCTATTAGGAAGGAGTTGGACCTATGCAATGCATGCAGTAGTTGCCACAGTTTTTCGAGTCTTGTTGTTTCCACACGAGGGCCGAATCTTCACCATTAACCAGTTGTATTTCTCCCGTCCTGACCCTTCCTCGGGGGCATCCACAGTCCCAATGATTGATGACCATCAACCCAACATCATCAATGTAGGGGTTGGTTTGTGTCCACCATTGATGGGTACTTTCGATTACCCGCCTCCTTCTGGTGATGTCAAATTCATATCGGCTGCCCCCGACCAACCTAGGGATGAAATCTTTCAAGTGTCGAAATTTCGAATGACTTACTTTCATGATCCGTGGAATCTTCCTTCCCCATCGGCCTTGATGGAAGGGACATGGCATATTGGCATGGCCATTCCCTTTTTCGGGGCAGAATTTGTGTACATTATTTTCCAACAAGCTTCGGTCGACCCTGATCTAACTCCCACACAGGAGTTAGATCCAGTTCTCAAGCTTATTTGGGATCAAGGTTCCCTCGCCACTATAGATTCTTTAGACCTGGTCTTTCCCTCAGATGAGGTGATTCTTGAGACATTGACTGGTCTGAACAGACCCTGGGATGATCTCCATCACAGATCTTATTTCCTCCCTAAGTTAAAAAGAATAGAGGCATGTGAATTTGTCTTGACTATGATTGGAGACATGTCTTGTCCTATTAATCCTCTGTCTATGCACACAATTTATGCCAAGGTTAATATGGTGAGCATCACTGAAATGATCCCTATAGATATCTCTAGAACCCCTGGCGTTGTGGAGAATGTTTTCATCGGAGCAGACTGCTCCCCTGAAGAGATTCGAATTTATATAGACTTATTTAAGGAGTTCCACGACGTTTTTTCCTGGTCTTATGAGGAAATTCCAGGGATCGATCCAAGAATCATCGAACATGAGATAATGACTTATCCTGAAGCCAAGACAGTCTGACAAAAGCTTCGTCTGCTGAATCCTCGAAAAGCGGCAGCTATTTAGGCTAAAGTTGAGAAACTGCTTAAAGCCGATTTTATCTAACCCATATAGTTGATGCAATGGGTGTCAAATCTCGTTCCAGTTAACAAAAAAAGGGTACAATTCGCATGTGCATTGACTTTCGTGACTTGAATAAGGCCTGTCCAAAGCATAATTTCCCCATCCCATTCATTGATCAGATTGTCAGTGAATGCGCAGGTTGTGAGGTCTTTTCATTCATGGATGGTTTTTCGAGATATAACCAGATTTAGATCAAACCTGAAGACCAACATAAAATAGCTTTTATCTATCCATGGGGCACATTTTCTTATCGTAAGATGAGTTTTGGCTTGAAGAATGTTGGAGTTACTTTTCAGTGGGCCATGTATTTTTATTTCCACGACCTTAGACATATAGTCGAGGCTTATCTCGATGATCTAGCATCATGATCTCGCAAGAGAGTTGGTCATCCCATGCACCTTCGACTAATCTTTGAACGATGTCGCTACTATCAGATTCGCTTGAATCCTAACAAATGCAGTTTCTGCGTGACGTCGGGTCATTGTTGGGCTCCGGTTTTGATCATGTTTTTTGCCTACATTATATGCCAAAGACCTCCATTTATATACCAGTACCACCCTTTTGGCCTTGTTTTGACATCATTGACATCTCCCTACCATTCAATGGGGTTACTTAAGGTATCTTTGCATTTCAAGCTATTTTTATGCACTTTGATGCTTTAAATTGATATTGGGACTAATGTCGCTTGGGTTAGGTACCACTTCTATTTTTGGAACAGGATGTCGGTACCAGGTACCAACTCGTACCCGTCGAGATACCAATGGAGCCGCTCAAGATCTGTGCGTTATGGTCCGAATGGGAGACAAAGAGATTCGTACGACAACTGGAGTCATCGCCACAGGGTGCTTGAAGGCATAATGATAGAACTGGGTCGTGATTCTTCATCGTTCACACTTCGTGACACTACGTGTCACGAAGATGTGAAGTACATTTTAAAACTTGATTCCAAGACTATTTTCGGATCGGGGATCTGTTTGTTTATGTATTGTTGCTTTTAGACTGTTATGACAGAAGGATTTATATAAAAACCCGAGATCACTCCTGAGAACGGGTTGTTGTTGGATTATGTTATGTTATGGACACGCATTTCTGAATATCAAAAACTACTGCTGCGTCATGCTATTCGACTGATATATGATTTGAAGTATTCTCTTTTGAGTTAATGGAGCGTAAAGATTATACAATGTTTCCATAGAATGTTGTAGTTAGTTCTGGTTCTTTCCTCCAGCGTTTGTACCGTTTGGTTGGGCCCGCCAAACCGGTTCAATTCGTCGTGTTACTCTGTTTCAGATTTAGTTCATTTCAGTGTTTTAGAACTTGCATACGAGGTATCTTAACGTTCATAGATTTAGTTGTTTCAGTGTGTTATCATTTGCTTACATGAATGGTATACCTACAGCTCATAGTGTGTCATCGATTTAGTTGTTTTAGAATCGTGTTTATCTATTCTTCAATTGAATCGTGCCAGCATACTGTTATCTTTTATGTTGATGGGTATTGAATGCATAACTGATGCCTGTAGGGTTTAAGAGTGTGAACATGGTTTGTTTGGATTTTCATTTTCAATTCGAGCATAACTTAGAGTGTGAATGAACTTTGCTTTGTTAGACAGTTAGTTACCCTTCTTACTTAGAACAGTTAGATTACAGTTAAATCAAAGGGAGCTCCTGGTACCAGTAGATAGGATAGTGCTCTGTTTTCCTATAGACAGATTTAGATTGATTTTGATAACTAGAATGAATGCATTTCAGGAAAAACTCTTTGTGTCATGGCTTAAACATAAATGATGATAGATGATTAAAAGATAGTGGTGGAACAAGCTTGTGAAATCATACTTATGAATGGAAATAGAAGTACCAGCATCTAAACATAGGATTGTTTTCTGTTGATGACTTAAATAGGAAATGCTCAGTTTCAAGATAGTCATTAAAATTCAAGTTCTCAGAATAAGTGTGTGTTTTCTTCTAAGGATAACATTTAGATAGAGACTAACGCCTTACCTACACATACAGTGTAGTAGCTCAATGTTTACCAACCCTGGTTTGACAATTTAGTGTTTCAGGTCATTCAAATCTTCAATTTAGTAGCCTGACAGTCATATTTTAGGTTTCATAGTTTCGACAACATGGATCATGGTCGATCCTCTTAAGGTTAAGGTGATATTTCAGTTGCCTCCCCCGTGCACAATACCCCAAATTCAAATCTTACAGAGGAAAGAGAACTTTCTTCGGTGTTTTTTCGCAAACTATGCTAATATCACTAAAGGGTTCATGTGTTTATTGAAAAAGGGGGTCCCTTTCTATTGGTACAAATCCACTCAGTGCTCTTTTGAAGTGTTGATATCCGACTTTACGTTTTCCCCTCTACTTCGGCCTCCCAATTATAATAATAATTTCTTATTGTACTTGGCCTCCGCAGAGTAGACCATCGGTATGGTCTTCTTTCAAGAGGACGATCCACTCAAGGAACATGTGATTTATAACCTGAGTTGAGGCCTGGTTGAGCCGAAACTCAACTACTCCCATGTTGAGAAGCTTGCATTGGTAGCAGTGCATGTTTTCCAACGGATCCGTCATTATATTCTACTTTGTAAGACCATCGTCATTGTCATTGTGAATCTGTTTCAATATGTGTTGACACGATGAGTCATTGGAAGAAATATCAGTAGATGGATTGTTATCCTCTAGGAATTTGACTTGGATTTTGTTTCTGCAAAATACAAAAAGTCACTGGTCTTTGCGGAACTTATTTCAGAACCTCTGGTTGAATCTAGTGATGATACACCCAAAGAATCACCTATTAAAGGAGATCTTTTTCTGATCGCATCTTCAGACCCCTGGTATGGATATATACTAGTCTATCTCTAGACTTTGAAGTGCCCTTCTTTTGCTTCTCGCGACGAGCGTTGACGAATTCTCCATTAGGCACGAAATTTTCTCATACTCGATGACACTTTGTATCGTCGAGGGGTATATTGCATTTTTCACCGATGCCTTATACACGAGGAAGCAGAACTCATTCTTAACGACTGCCACACTAGAGCATGTGGCGGTCATTTGTCTGGGTTGGAAACATCCTAGAATATTCTATGAGCCGGTTACTTTTGGCCGACGTTAATCAAGGATTGCGTTGAGTTGGTCAAGAAGTGCCACCCCTGTCAGATCTTCTCTAGGAAGATGAGGGCACATCCTACTCCCATGTTTCCCATCATCATTGTTGGCCCCTTCAATAAATGGGGGATTGATTTCACTACATGTCACCCGAATTCAACCAGGGGGAATCGTTATATCATCGTAGTGGTAGAATACTTCACCAAGTGGGTCGAGGCTATGCCATCGTTTAACAATGATGGTGAAACAACGACTCTCTTCATTTTTAACCAGATAGTAGCAAGGTTCAACATCTTGAAGGATATTGTCACTAACCATGGCAGTCACTTTCAGAACAAAATGATGTCCAAGTTAACATCAAATCTTGGGTTGAGGCAAGAACATTCATCACACTACTACCCACAAGAGAATGGTCAAGTGGAAGCTGTGAATAATTCCCTCAAGACTATTCTTCAGCGAACGATCAATTCCGCTGAGTCAAATTGGCATTTGATGTTGTACTAAACATTATGGGCATACCGAATGTCTGTAAAGACTACCACCAGTTTCTCACCTTTTCAACTCAATTATGGGCTAGAAGCAGTCTTTCCTATTGAGTGTCAGATCCCATCTTTAAATTTGGATGTAGAGTTATTTCTAGACACTTCACTAGTTGAGGAACACCTATTATATATCGAGCAACTCGATTAGCAAAACCATGATGCAACCTTGTCTAACGAGGCTCACAAGAAACGATTCAAGTGTCAATATGATCGGTTCGTTTGTCCTCAGATTTTCTCTGAAGGCGACCTTGTCCTGGTCTTTGACCAAGACAAGGATCCCCTAGGGGCAGGAAAGTTCAAACCCATGTGGTTCAAACCTTTAATCGTGAAAGAGGTCTTAAAGAAGGGCACTTATTGTCTGGTTTACTTTGAGGGAAATTCCTTGGCGGAGCCTAGAAATGGGCTCTACCTCAAGAAGTATTACTCTTAGGTTGGTCTCCTGGTTGACTTCTTGTACATATGTATAGTTCTTATACAATGTTTTTGTCTTTTTGTTTTATGGACATGTCGTTATTTATGTTATCTTTTTCAATGTGGCATATGTCAAGTGAATCAGAGGTGTTCTTTGGGTTCGCGGATGGTGCTATCCGACACACTCAAAGGCTTGCTTCCACAGCTTGGGTGATATTCACACCTCAAGGCCAATTGCAATATTTCGAAGGTATCTATCTAGGCGACACCACAAACAATGTCTCTGAGTACAACAAAGTGAAAGAGTTGCTTCGTGATGCTTTGTCGCATGGAATTTCTCACCTCCGGGTTTACTTAGATGCACAACTGGTTGTGTCTCAGTTAAATGGAGTTTACTGCGTATATGATCCTACATTACATCGATGTTTTCTTAGGGTATGTCTCTTAGAACGTTTCTTTGATTACATTACATATATCCATGTTCCTAGGAGATTAAATCAATAAAAAATACCCTAGCTAATAAAGTATTAGATTGGCATGTTGCACACACATACACATGTATATACATTTGTAAAGAAATGTGATCCATAAGACATAA
>ML801702.1:159522-171024 GCA_009831015.1 Picea engelmannii | reverse complement strand
GTGTGTGTGTGTGTGTGTGTGTGTGTGTGTGTGTGTGTCAAAAAGTGTAAGAGTACATAGGTGGGCACAAACGCCTCAAAAAATAATATCCGGTATACATCACGGGCCTCATATCCTAAAAAATATACAAAAGGTGCCATAGGCACATAATAAGTCCAGCCTATCTAAGCTCGGGGCTTATTGGCCCTGTCGTAGTGAACAACGACATTAGCCAAACGCCGAAAAAGTTGGACCCAAGTCCGTGGCACCCCAAATACATGAGGCTGCATAGATGGCGGGAGATCCTCGATCTCGACCATGGGAACTGCACAAGTGAGCGCGGTGAGGTTCCACTCCACCCGTCTCACAAATCTCTCAGCCTCTCTGGCTGGAGGCCCCTGTGCAGCTGTTGGTCCGCCGACTGCTGTTGGTACTGCCTCTAGTCAAGTACATCACTGAGTCCTCATGAAGTCTATCGGGAAAACTGGTCCCACGTCTGTTGGGTGACGGGCTATAGGCGGTGGATTAGTTTGGAAACCACACAATAGCCCGTAATCTCAATGAATTCCTTGCAACTTTTTATTTTTTGCAACTTTTGCAAGTATACGCGAGTTGTAGTGGTGCATCATGTGTATGTACGCCGGTTGTAGTGATGCAGCAAGTGTATGTACGTGGGTAGTAGTGGTGCAGGGTGTGTACATCTTCAAAAAATGGGTTTTTTAGAAGAGAAACTCAGTGATGGCTTGGAAAAAAATGCAAGTAAGAGGGCCAAAGGGCAGGTATGCATGTGTAGAGAAATTTAGGGCTACAACAATATTTCAAGCACCTTTTTAGGAAATGAATGGGGAACTATTTCCAGGATTGGGGGCTACAATTACTCAGCATTGAAGAGATAAAATCAACATCAGAATACTGTAGAAATGATTAGCATTCAGAGAGCCTTTTTGGGCTATATTGTAATTAGACTCTTTTAATAAAATATTTTGCAGAATTGAGGATATTTTGAGACCTCACTTCCACTAAATCATATATTTTCCTATAATCTGTTTCCCATGTTTTCATTAATCCTCTTTCTTTTGTTCATTGATTTATTTAGGCTATGACAACTACCATTTAGTACAACCTATGTTGTAGCGAATGTAAAAACACTTATTTGAATACAATCTTTCCTTTGTTTTGTTATGAGCAAAACAAGACCCGTGTTTAGATATCGTTGCCTATTTTCTAAAGATTAAATACAACCTGAGTGAGTTTAGTGTTAGTTCTTATATTGAGGAGAAAAATCATATTTATCCTTGTTAGATATCTGGATTTTTGACTGAGTTTTTGTTTATCTTGGATCCTCTATCCATACTTAATATTTCAAAGGATTTAGTTGATGAATTCATGCCTCCTCATGTTTTGATTTTCAATTATTAGAAGGTTCACTGATTCAATATCAGATCAAGACGCCTCAAAAGGGCTGATCAATCAATCATTATTTTTATGAAAATGTGTTAGGCTTGGCTCTATTGCAGCTTAGAGTCAACTCTAGTAACATCATTTTTTGGCACCATTGTTGGGGACGGTTTTGAAGGTTTCCATCTTCCCTAGGTGTATGATAAAGCTTAGATCTATTTCTTTATGATGAAAAAGAAATAGTCATCAAACATTGGTTGCAATCATTGACCCGACGACTCCCTGGCTCGAAGAATCCAAATGATTCACTTGCGACTCCACTGGTTTCAAGATGTCACGTTATTTTGCTGCTCATATCGTTGTGAGGTTTTCTCCTTTGGGTTTTGCAAATGTTTATGGTCTTCCAATTGTTGTTCCAGAAATTAAAGTTTGGGAAGATATTCTTCCTAATTTCAGAGAAGATGTGGATGACAATCCTACACAACAGTTGTTTGGGTTTCATAAACTTATGCATCAATTGGATATACATCATGTTGTTCCTGAGTTTATACTTAAGGCTCACAACATAATGTCAGGCATCACAAAATCAAGAGAGTTTTAATATTTGTTTTTTCTATTTCAATTATATGAGAAAAGTTCCTAAAATTGAATTAATGGTATAACAACTCAGAGGGCGTTTTTCGTATTTGAGTTAAAGTTGAAAATAATGAATGTAATGAGAGAAAAACATAAAACTGTTAGGCAAAGAAAGGCATCAATCACAGAAGAATCTTACTCTACTACAGAAGAAGAAAATAGATGATGTAACCTTTAATGAAGCATAAAATATAGCAATCTAATTAAATCACAGTTCTTGTATTTGCTAATAGCCAATACAGAGGAAAATTTGTTAGCTGTCAGATAACTAAATGAAACATATAACCATAGTAGAATTTTTACTAAATTGAGATCATGCATTCATTAAGGAAATATAGAAAAAGATGTTGAAATGTGTAAACACAATAGAACACATAACTCGAACTGGATGAAATATGGAATCTGTAAATTCTAACCTTGTACAATATCTACTCCAAACTGATATTCAGAAAAGAACAGAAAAGATACAATGGCAAATACAAACATTACACAGAGATTTTTCACCTGGAAACCCAAACCGGGAAAACCAGCATATATTATATTCATACATTGTGTTACATTGTTTACAATGCAATATACATATAGGAGCCAGCAGCATCCAAAACCCTAACCCAATGACCTGGATTAGTCCAAAACCCTAATTCCTTAACCAGAAATAGAAAACCATCGACAAAAAACCATGTGCCGAAAAAACCACCTAATATCATGTGGTCCCGGAAATATGTCGTCCCGGTAATATGTCGTCCCAGAAATATGTCGTCCCGGAAATAATATAACTACTCGTGTAAATAATATAACACATACCCAACATAATCTCTGGTCTGCACTTGTATTAATTCTCGATGAGGATATTTTTTCTCAATTACAACTGGCAAGAAGCAACCCTTTGTTCATCCTTATGAATATCTGTTTATACAAAATATTTGTAACCCTAGATGGTTGGAACTTTCGTTATTTCTAAAAAGAAACGGTTACAAAATGAGAAAATTGGACTGCTTTGCCTAGTTCTCTTTTGTTTCCTTCTCCTGCCCAGTACATTTGATGCATATGCCCATAAAGTGGGCTACCAACCTGGAGGATTCTATTAAGTTATTGGCCTCAAAAGTATATAATTTCTTTTCCAGTAGAAGCAATCTTTCTTCTGAAATAATCGACTGTAGTTGTAGATTAGGCTTCACTAACCATCTATATATTTGAGCAATATGAGCCTGTTTTATCTCTGATATTTCAGCTTGGGTTTCTTTCATATTTTCCTTAATGTTGAGCAGATGTTTATCTATATCAATCTAGCCCAGTATTCCAGAGCTATCCTCTTTATCAAGGCCTAATAATTCCTTATTGAGTGAACAAAAAGTCTCTTCACAAGATTATTTTACTTCCTTAGCCATTTTCCTACCTTTTGCTATGTTAGACTCCCAAGTCTTTTGTATGATATCACCTATGGTTCATTACGAAATGGACAATCTGGAATCCATTTTCATTCCTTATTTTGTTGATGATATAACCGCTTCTTGGAAGGTATTCTGGGCAATGATAGCCTCTCTTTCTCTTAAAAAAATGTCACTTAATGCTTGCTCTATCTTGCGAAAATAATTTTGGATGATTTCTACCTTCGAGAGCAGGCTTTGTTGTGATGCTTCCAGTTTCTGTTGCACTTCGAGTGCCTGAGATTGGAACACTTCTATATTTAAAACCTCGCTTGGGCAATCTTGTGTATCTCCTCAATATTGGATTTAAGTTGTTGGATTTCTTGTTTGTCGTTGGCTCTAGCCTCTTCGAGATATTTGTTGACTTCTCTTCTGACATTCTTTTCTACATCCATTATCTGACTCTATAATTGGTCTATCAATAGATTCCTCTGTCTCAATTGTTCTTCTAGTTTGTCGACTAACCACTGATTTACCATAGCAAAGGCGACTAGTGACCCAACATCTCCTTGGCGAGTGGGAATAACAACTGTTGATGATGATTTGGTGAGCTTGGCTCTCCTAGGACTTCGCAAGAGTTGGCACAGTTATCAAGACTCTATCAATGGAAGGGAAAAATTTCCAAATTGGGAACGACTATGGTCAGATCTAGTACATGAAGAGTTCAGGCGGAACACCAGAGATGGCTCTTCATCAAAGCATGATGATGAAGAGGATTGTGCTTTGGCTGCGAAGGCAAGGAAAGGGAAGGGAAATAAATTCCATTCAAAATCTGAGTCTAAAGGAAAGAAGTTGGATCTGTCCAAAGTGAAGTGTTTTAACTATCACGAACATGGGCATCTCACTATTAACTATCCACAGAAGAAGAAGAACAAGAAGGTTTCTTGAGTTACAGCTAGTGAGGCCCTTACCTCACAATTTGAACTTTACTTCTCTTTGATCGCATGCATGGCTTCAAGTGCATTGGGATCGGTGTGGTATTTGGATAGTGGTGCTTCCTTCCACATGACGGGATATAAGGATTTATTCAGTGACTTAGAGGAGAAAGATCTCAAAATGCATATAGCGATGGGAAACGATGGATGATACAGTGTGACTGGCATTGATTCCATTACCTTTCAGAGGGAGTCAGGTAAACCATTTCGATTAAAAGATGTTATGCATGTTCCAGGTCTGAAGAAAAACCTGGTCTTAGTTGCAATGTTGGAGAACAAAGTCTATGACGTTGTTTTCAGCGGTGGAAAATATTTTCTGTGACATAAAACAACGGGTCAAGTCAAGAGGATAGGGATTCGAGTTAAGAATCTCTACTTGTTGGAGGTAGATAGCTGCACTTCCATGATGGGAAAGGCAGAAAAAGTGGTGAGACAGGATGAGGGCGAATTATGGCACAGGTGATTGGGCCATTTTCATCATGGAGCCTTGAAGATCATGCAAGAATATCTACTGGACTTCCAATGGGAACACTTGCTCAATTAGATCAGTGAAAGGTTTTCACCATGGGGAATTATGTAAATTCCACCTTTCATGAAAAGGAGAACCGTGCTTCGGTGATATTGGAGAGAATTCACATAGACGTGTGTGGACCATTCTCGGTTGCTTCAACAACAAAACATAATATTATGTTATTTTTGTTGATGACTTTTCTCGTAAATGTTGGATATTCTTCATGCAGAAGAAGGATCAAACATTCTCAAAGCTCTGTGAGTTTAAAGCATTGGTGGAGAAAGAGCCGGGGAAGCAAGTGAAAGCTCTAAGGAGTGATAATGGTAGAGAATACATCTCTAACAAATTCAAAGACTTCTGCAGCAAAGAAGGAATTCAAAGGGAACTCATAGCGCCTCATAACCCACAAAAAAATTGGGTCATGGAGAGGAAGAACAAAACGATCATGGGTGCAGCATGAGTGATGTTGCATGATCAGGGCCTACCAATGCATTTGTGGGTGGAAGCATGCAATACTGCGGTTTATGTGCAAAACCGTTGTCTTCATAGAGTACTTGGCATGAGTACACCTAAAGAAGCTTTCACCGGTAAGAAACCTGATGTTTCTCATTTTAAGATTTTTGGCTCATCTGTTTATGTGCATGTGACCAAGGATGCCAAGAAGAAGCTGGAACCGACTACTGAATTTGGGATATTTGTGGGGTACATAGAAACACCCCATAATTACCGTGTGTATTTTCCTAACAGTAAGATGACTGTTATGTGATGGGATATAAAATTCGATGAGGGGAAAGCCATGCGGTTGTCGCTTCAGAGGGATCTAGACTTGCATGCAAAGGAGGAACTACTGGTTCCCAAAGATGAGTCTCAAGATGTGGATCAACCACATGAGGAGGTTGATGGAGTGGAGGAAGCCACTCAAGAAGATCCATCCATCAGAAATGGCAGAAAGTGCACCACAGAAGTTGATAGATTGAGACTAGATGCTGCACAAAATGTAGGAGCCCCTACTTCACAGCGCAGATAGAGACAATCTCCTGATAGATTTACTAGATACATGTCTCTCATGGGAAAATGTATTGAGACTAAACCATCTTCCTTTCAGGAAGCAGTGCAGGATCCCACTTGGGTTGATGCAATGGTGGAGGAGTATGACTCCGTTGTAAAAAATAGTGCTTGGGAAATTGTTCCAAGGCTGGTTGATAAATCAGTGGTAGGTTTGAGATGGATATACAAGGTAAAGCAAGTTGTTGATGGGAGTGTTGAGAAATACAAGGCCGAATTTGTGGCCCGGGGATTCTCACAGATCGAGGGGATAGATTATGATGAGACCTTTGCACCTGTCAAAAGGGACTCTTCCATAAGATCCATCTTTGCACTCTCAACATAGATGGGCTGGTGCATTCAGCAGATGGGATGGCACATTCATCAGATGGATGTAAAAACTGTGTTTCTCAATGGGATCATTGAGGAAGAAGTGTACATTGATCAGCCATAAGTGTTTTGAGACTTTTGGCAGGGAGTCACATGTGTGCAGACTCAAGAGAGCACTGTATGGGATGAAGCAAACACCTTGTGCTTGGTACACTCGGATAGATAGCTATTTCACCGGATTGGGCTTCACCAAAAGTGAAGCAGATGCAAACCTTTACCAAATTTTTGTGGAGGGTAAGCTTGTAATCATTGTTCTTTATGTTGATGATTAAATATTGATTGGTGATGAGCAACTGATACACTCATGCAAGGAGGACCTTGCAAAGGAGTTCGAGATGAAGGATTTGGGCCTTCTTCATTATTTCCTTGGATTGGAAATATGGCAGGAAGATGGTGAATGTTTTGTGTCTCAAGGCAAGTATGCAAGGGAGATACTGGGTAAGTTTCACATGGAGGGCTGCAAACCCATGGATACTCCTCTTCCATGAAACTGTAAGAAAGTGGATGCTACTTCTAGATAAGTAGTAGATTCTACTGTCTATCGACAGTTAGTGGGTTCGCTAAGGTATTTAGTGAACATGAGACTAGACATTTTCTATGCAGTTAACCATCTGAGTCAAGCAATGGTTAAGCCTACCGAGCTCTTTTGGAAGGCAGGTAAGAATGTCCTAGGATACCCGAGGGGCACATCTGAGTATGGCTTATGGTATAGACAAACATATGAGGTGAAGTTGCATGGCTTCATAGATGCAGATTGGGTGGGCAGCCCAACGGACATAAATAACACATCAGGGGGGATCTTTTGTATCAGATCTACAACTATTTCTTGGTACAACGGGAAATAGAGATCTGTGGCACTCAGTTCAACGGAAGCAGAATACATGGCAACGAGTCAAGCTGCATGTGAGGCTATCTAGATGAGATAGATCTTGGTTGGTTTGTTTGGTTCTTATTTAGATTTGATAGTGATTCATTGTGATAATCAGATTTGCATTAAACTCTCGATTAATCCGGTGTTTCATGATAGATCTAAGCATATAGCTATCTGGTATCATCATCTTAGATATTGTGTGCAGTGGAAGATCATGTTTCTTCAGTACATTCCTATGAAAGATCAGGATGCAGACATTCTGACAAAGGTGCTCACGAGGAGAAAATTCGAATACCATAGAGATAGGATTGGGGTGAAGGATAATCCCTTTCTTGTTGAGAAGGAGTGTTGAAAATTCAACAAGAAATGCGTGTCTAATTTATTTTTCCCTTAAATAAATTGGACAATAAATATTAATCTATTATCTCATAATTACTTGAAATAGTTAACTGAAATGGTAAATCAGTTAGCTATAGGAAATTTGAGTTCAAAGGTTGACTGGTGGGACATGGAAGACGAATTAGTTGTAACTAAGTGACTTGAAGTTGTAACAGAGTTATAAGTGTAGTTATGTGAGTTGTGAAGTAGTTTAACTCAGTTAAGTGAGTTAAGCTCAGTTGTACTAGTTGTAATTGAACTTACACTAGTGAGATTTTAGTGAATTAATTATTAATTAATTCAAAATCAATGATCTCACATGCAACTGAAGATTTTCCATTGTTAAATCCATGCATGTCACATCTAATGGATACCCAGTTGAGATAACAGGTGAAAGGGACAGTTTGGCTATCGGTTGTGATTTGAGTGAAGTGCAATCATGCAATCACACACACAGTGGATGTGCCCATGAGCAATGCGCAGCCTAGGCAAGAGGAATTCAAATCATTTGCAGGGTTTTCCATTGCAGGGATTACACAGAGGAGGCAGGTTGTCTGGAGGCAGAGAATTGGCACATGTATTTGTTGATTTTTATATGATAGTGTGAGACGATTGTATCGTACTGAGATATCTTGGATTAGAGTTTTTTATGATATTGTTTCATGATCCATGATATACATAATTTATGATAGTGGGTTTTTTAGCTTTATGCTTTCTCGGTAAGACATCTGTGTTATGTGCGATTGATCTTTCTTCTTGATATTGCACTTGGTGACCGTGTTTTAAATTCTGCAAGAATATTTGTAGAAGCAATGTTGTATTTAACAATGGCATATAATTGTTAGATCAGGAGAGTCCAGGCAATACATAATTTGTATTGAAATTTCTACAATGAGCTTCAACTATGTAACTATTTTATGAAGTTCATATGCTGCTATAACTTTGAGTTTAGTTCTGAGCTTGTCGGTCATTTCATCTCCAAAATCATCTGGGTAATTTATGACTTCGCGCTCCAAGATTTTGAAAATCTGCATCCAGGACCTAATTGAATCTACAACATGTGGTGTGGTATCAGACAGGACGTCTGAGTTCATATTTGAGCCTTCACAAAACTCATCACTCTTCTTTGACATTTTCTTGGGTGCCATGATGCCAGAAATAAAAAACGAATACCTGTTCAGAGGAGAATGTGTAATCTTTCCTTGAGTAAAACTTACTACTTTGCTGAAAGTAAGAATGAAATTTGAAATAAAAAACTTTATTTTCTCTCAATTTGCATTAATTCAAGCGTGTTTTTACGGATGATGAATTTATTTGTTTTAATGAGGAGGGTACATCTGGAGATATCCACCTTACGCTAAAAAATATTTCCGTTGATCCATAATAAATATTACCAAATATCGACGATTCACGACCGAGAGTTTTGGATGGAACAACATTGAAATGTCCTGAAACGCGAATGCGCGAAAACTTAATTCACATTGTTAATTTTAGTTTAAAGGTTAAATTAATCATGCTTAAGAACTCAAAGATTTCGGGCCCTCGGGTTTTGGGGTTTTATTGGATGTAATGAATGGCAAACCCCTGATTCCCGAAATGCGAAAAAAATGACTATCTTTGAATCAGTTTGATTTAAGGATCGTGAAATTACGATTGATTAAGTAATATTAATCATGTTTAACTTTTTTAATTAATCACAATTAAATCAGGGTTTCATGACTTTGTGGATCAAGATTTTAAGCCATCGTTTGAGGTAGGATCCCGAAACGCGAAATTACGTCAAGATTTAATTACTGTTAATCATTCTTAATCGTTTAATTAACCTAGCTTAATTTTAAACTAATTTCGTGACTTCATATATTGGGATTTTGGGGTTCTTTACATGTCAGACTGTTAGTATCGCGAAATCCCAAAAATCGACATTTTAAATGGTTATCTTTAGCGATTTGTCTTTTTAACGAAAGGGCGTCTCCATCGCTTTTAAGAATTTTAGATCGTTGGATAAATCAGAAGACTTTATCAATGGTGAGACTCGAGAGATTTTTATTCTTATTCGAATGACAATTATTAAAGTCTAAAGTTAAGAGAACTATATGTTTCAACACATCGTGAGAATGTATTGATGAAGCTCTTCATGTTTTCCCTGGGAGGAGATGCTCACAATTGGTACAAATCTCTTCCTCCTTTGCACATTTAATCTGAGTTGAAGGAAATCGTAGTCATTGATTATGCATAGTTAACAAATTTGGGTTGTTAGTCAAAGAATACAAGAGTCTGATGATGAAGGAGCCTTGGAGTTAATGATAGTCGTTGATCAAAGAGTAGTATCAAAGAATCTGGACTGTAAATTGGAGATCAAGGCTACTGTTAGGACAAATATTGACATTTCCAAAAAAAATTCCCTCGCCAAAATTTTGCCAGTTTCACTAACTTTAAATCCTTATGTTGTCTGGCGTAATCTTTTCATTGTCACAAACCTCAAAGTTTTTTTCCATTTTTGTCAAGACTCTAAATCCTTGCATCAAAATTTCTCATATTTTATTTTATTGTATAAGTCTTGGGTATGTTTGGGGTAGTTAGAGAAGTAGTTGACTTTTAGACGGTTGTGATCTACCTACATTTTGAACCCTAGTGTAGTCTTAAGGGGGGTTTTCCCGCTAACAGAACTATCGACCATACTGGGGAAGCCTCTAGGGTTTTAGGGGATTTTTTGGGTGTTTGATTGGTTTTTGTACATTTCAAGTTTCTGTTGAGTCTCCTGAGTCGTTTAAGGGATTATAGTCACCTTTAAGTGCCATACCAGTTCTCCCTGCCCTGTCAACCTATCTGTTTTATTTCTTTTTTGAAGAAGTACAGAGGTGTACACGCCTTGCTTTGGGTCAACATGCATACATACACACCTTGTTGTTGTTAGAAAAACAGGACCACAGAGCAATAAAATAAAACAAATGCGGAAACAAAACACAAAAGATACACAATAAAAGAGAGAAACATATTTACGTGGTTGACCCAGTGTGGGCTACATCCACCAGAGAAATTTCCAGGTCCTTCCTTTATTATTATCCAGCAAATGAAGGGATACAACCTACAACAAAACCCACTGTAACTTCCTCTTCTTTCTCTCACAGTCTCCTCTCTCAGAATACAATACTCGCCATAATGCATAGCCACAATACATTTCCCTCGTAACAGAGGGTTGCCTTCTAAGGAAAAAAACCCTAACATAATTTCTATCATTAGATATGCGACCTTATAATGAACAGTCCAGATTTACAATGAAATTACAATATACATTTACAAGGCAAGAGGGGGTACCCCCCCTCTGCATTCCCCCGCGTGGAAGATTGTACATGCTTATGGGCTGTAAAGTCTTCATGGGGTATAAAAATAGCTGAAAGCAAGGACCTCTGAATCAGGAACATAATTAGGCTCCACAACCAATAATCTCCCACTTGGAGACTGATCTCAACAACTTCATTGCTGCTATATATGCTGGACTCTGAACCTTCTTGGACCTGGAAAATTTCTCATCTTCATATTCATTCTTGAAGACCAACTGAAACTGAGCAGGAACTCAGTTTCTCTCTGGTTACTCCCTTTGTTAACATGTCTGCAAAATTCTGGCTAGTGTGTATCTTTTCCAACTTCAAATTTCCATCTTCCAAGGTGGATCATATGAAGTGGTACCTCAACTGTATATGCTTAGTCTTTGAATGGAAGGATGAGTTCTTTGCAAGATGAATTGCACTCTCACTGTCATAGTAAAACCTTCTATTCTCCTGCTTATTTCCCAATTCCTCCATAAACCTTTGTAACCAAATCATCTCTTTACTAGCCTCTGTAGCAGCAACATACTCTGCCTCTATTGTTGAAAGTGCAACAACCTTTTTCAGTTTTGAAATCCAACTTACTATTGTTCCACCTATAGTAAAA
>ML801702.1:134364-158066 GCA_009831015.1 Picea engelmannii | reverse complement strand
GTACACTTCTTGGATTTAGACTCAAGCTTTGTTCTATTTTCTTTATCAATATGGACAAATGCTTCACAACCGAAATTTTCAAAAAAGAATAGTTTACCTTTTTTCCTGTCCATTCCTCCTCTGGAATTCTACCATCCAAAGAGCTTGAAGGTCCTTTGTTTATTAAGTAAACAACAGTATCTACATCATCTGCCCAGAACTGTAAGGGCAAACTAACATGCAATCTCATACTCCTTGCATGCTCCATGATTGTCCTATTCATCCTTTCTGACACACCATTTTCTTGTGGTGTTCTTGGAACTGTCTTCTCTCTATGAATACCATGGTATGAATAGTAATCATCAAACTCCTTGCTGCAATATTCACCTCCATTATCTAATCTGAGACACTTCAAACTTTTTCATGTCTCATTCTCAACTAAAGCTTTCCATTTCTTAAAAGTATAAAAAACATGATATTTTTGTCGAATGAAATAAACCCAAGTTTTTCTAGTTGCATAGTCAATAAAAGTAACATAATAATGAGAGCCACCAAGAGATGATACCTGAGCTGGTCCCCATACATCTGTATGCACAAGCTCTAACCTTTCGCTCTTCTTTTCTTTTCTGACTCTGAGAAATCTGACTCTCTTTTGTTTTCCATAAACACAATGCTCACAGAAGTCCAAAACAATTTGTTTAAGATCTAGCAACAAATTTCTTTTGTGAAGTATCTGCACACCCTTATCACTCATGTGTCCCAACCTAGGATGCCACAGTGTTGTATCCACTCTTGTAGAAGCTAAAGAGATAGAAGAGTCAATATTACCAGTACATAAATACAATGTACCTACCTTCTCTCCTTTTCCTATCACCAATGATCCTTTGATGACCTTCCACGTCCTATCTGTAAATATGGATACACAACCTTCACTTGTCAACTGCCCTGTTGAAATTAGATTTTTCCTTAAATCTGGAACATGTCTTACCTCTTTCAACAACCATTGGTTTCCATTGCATTGCTTTATTTTTACCTTTCCCATTCCAACAATTTTGCATGGTGCATCATCACCCAAATGAACCTGTCCATAATCACCTTGAACATAATCTAGAAAATGTTTCCTATGGGGTGTGGCATGAAATGAAGCCCATGAATCTAATACCCAAGACTCAGAAATATTATCTACAGAAAGAATCAAAGCATCTTGTAACACATCACCTGTTACATTTTCTTCTTGATTTCTCTCCTGTTGTCCATCTCTTTGTTTCTATGGAGCTCTGCAATCTTTCTTCAGATGTTCTTTTTTCCCACAATTCCAACACTCTATCTTTCCAAGTCTGGATTTGGATATTCCCTTCCTATAATTCCCATGGTTCCCTGAGTCCTCTCCTCTATCCTTTTGTCTTCCCCTGTTCTCCATGTTCAACGCATTACTCCGACATTTCCATCTTCCATAGTTTTGGAATAGTTTTGGCCGTTAAATTTCTCGACACTAAACTTTCCATCTTCCGACATTTCTCCCACTCGAACCAGGAACCCTCTTTTCCTGCGAGTTACCTTTCGCTCTGATACCAGTTGTTATAAAAATAGGACCGCAGAGCAATAAAATAAAACAAATGCGGAAACAAAAAACAAAAGATACACAACACAAGAGAGAAACAGATTTGCGTGGTTCACCTAGTGTGGGCTACGTCCACCAGAGAAATTGCCAGGTCCTTCCTTTATTATTATCCAACAAATGAAGGGATACAACCTACAACAAAACCCATTGTAACTTCCTCTTCTTTCTCTCACAGTCTCCTCTCTCAGAATACAATACTCGCCATAATGCATAGCCGCAATACATTTCCCTCATAATAGAGGGTTGCCTTCTAGGGAAAAAAACCCTAACATAATTTCTACCATTAGATATGCGACCTTTTAATGAACGGTCCAGATTTACAATGAAATTACAATATACATTTACAAGGCAAGAGGGGGTACCCCCCCTCTGCACTCCCTCGCATGGAAGAGTGTACATACTTCTGGGGTGTAAAGTCTTCATGGGGTATAAACATAGCTAAAAGAAAGGACCTATGAATCAGAAACATAATTAGGCTCCACAACCAACAACTATGGGTTAGCATGCATACATACACACCCTGATTTATAGACAACCCACATACATACGCAGGCTGCTTAAGCATCAATAACGTACCTGGTTCAAGAGATTGTTTTTAAGAAGAGGCAGTCAACCTCTTCTTTGATTGAGGTATTTACTTCTGAGGTTTTCTTGAGAGAGTTCAATGTCTCTGTTTTTACAGTCATAGCTTGGGTTAGATGTCAGTTTTCTTGTCTTTTTGAAGATTTCTTGTGTTTACCTCTAAAAGGGTTTTAGGCGAGTCTTTGAGTTTGTTGATCATCCTGTTTGGTGTCTTTAGTGACTCCCTGCGATCCTTAATGGGACAAAGGTCAGTTTCAGTCTTGTCTTGTATTTCTTTTTCCCCTTTCATTTGCTTTAAAGAAAAGAGGAAAAAAGATTTATTTCAAGTTTTTCCTATTTAAATCATTTCCAAAAAAGAAAAAAGATTTTCATTCTTAGTTTGGTAAAGTAGTTAGGGTTAGTTATTTTACGTTAAAGTAAAAAGAGTTAATTTTTTAAGTTCTTTACTGATTTCTTAGAACTTAAGTAGCTTGTAGTCGAGCAAAATTTAGTTTTAGGTCTTCTTTTTAAAGATCTTGAAAAGAGTTAGTTATGAAAAAGTTGGTTACAAAGAGCTAATTGTAAACCTTTATTTTTCACTAGAAGTAATTTTTCTTTCATAGTTTCATTTATTTCTCCTCTTTTTCATCTCCCATAAACATCACTAGTTTCACTTCCATATCCTTTGAGTTAAAACAAGCCATTAAAATGAACGCTAAATTCAAAATTAACTAGACTTTTATGTTTCTAGGGTTAATCAACTAGTTTAGGGTTAGAGCCTTGAATTAGGTTGCATTGGAAACTCTTAAACTCTTCAAGGATTTTAAACAAACATTGGAGTCAGAGCTAGGGAGTGTTAAAGTCCAGTGACGTGAAATTTATCCGGAACCCCCCTCTAACACAGGGGATAAACATGAGGTCACATGAGAAAAGTCAATAAAGATAACCCCTCCAAAGTCGGACTAAACATTGTGGGGAACACATATTGAGGATGTGTCGTGGGATACTATTGTTTTCATTTGCCTACGGAGCTTTGTGTACCTCAAATGCGTTCAATATCATCAATTGTCTTTCATACCACTTTCTTTCAATATGCCCGGTAGGTTCCAGACTTGTTATCTTGCTCATTGTGGTCCACCTGACTGTCGACTATACTCACTTGGTGATTGTTTACGAGCTAGAAACTTAGTTTCCTTTATTCTAGTGACTTACACAGGTAACTGCGAGGGTATACCATGGTACCTAGGGCAGACATCGGGTCACATTTGCAGAGTATACCCAAAGGGTGCTTCCGTGTTCGAGTTTCACTTGCACTGGTAAGTTGCTCTAGTGTTGGCTGGCGTAACTGTTCTTCCAATTAGATAGTGGTTTGCTTGGTTTATCTTATATGAATTTTTCTAGTGTGTGCTTGGTTTTAAACGTTAGTTAAATCCTTACTATGTCATTGATCTTTTCACAAAGTGGAAGATAAAGAGCTCCATAGGTCGCGAAGGCTTCAGGGCCTGCCATTGATTACATTAGAGCCACCACCGCCACCGTTACGGTGAAGACTTGATGAGCAAGGTTCATTCGAAGCGACCGGGTCGTAGGAAACTGTGCCTGAGACAGCTCCGAGAGGAGATTACTTGAATCTGGAGGAGCCTACTATTTCTGAACTTGGAGCGGAAGCTCTCAGTCCAACTAACCTTCTGATCACTGACTTGTCGACGCCAATCTTGGTACAATTTGTCCTTTCAAGGGTAACACCTTACAATCGTCAGATAGTCTTACAAGAAGCTATGGAAGAAAATGTTGCTACTTCGTTCGGGAGTCCTCACACTCCCTTAACGTCTTCCACCATAGGGGGTATTCTGCCTCCTAACCCACCTTCACCGGTCTGGACCATAGTGGTCTCGACCCCCTTTACCTCAGGAAGTGGTCCGATACGATTAGCGATGGTGACTACTTCTCTGTTTACGCAGAGTGTGACGAGCCCTCCATTTTCATATGGGATGCCCAACTTCGATTCGAATTCCATCCTTTCCTACTCCACCTTATAGACCATGGGTCTGGGGGAGAGGATCTCCAAATCTCCTGTGCAAGGGTCTATTGGGGGCACCTCGGTCTCCTATAATGCTATCCTTATGGTGGGGTTCATATACCTCCTCCGTCCCCTTTGCTCGGTGGTGCTTTCCAGTAACCTATCAGGTCAAACATGAACTACAACTTGTTTGGAGCAGGTAATCTAGGACCTTCATATTACACCACACTGATGGGATCCATGTTGTTCTATTTTTTCGATGTGTTTGGTAATAACGCTTTTTCATCCGCTGTCGTCTCGACTGGGGGCAACCCTGGTTTTGGACAACAGAATCCTGTGTAGGGTACTATTCCTACACATGGGACAAGGACTAGAGTTTTCTCCTCACAAGGACTTTGGAATCCTTGGTAGGTATCAGTTCCCTTGCAAGGGATGTTGGTTGGGGGAAACCCCTTCCATGGTCAATGGAACCACAGGTAAGGTTCAATACCTATGCCCGTCGGATCGGCTGGGGGCACCCCCTTCCAGAATATTTGGAACACAACACAAGGAGCAATCCCTGCCAAACCCTCGTCCTCCAATTATGGGAATCAGTTGATGATATCCCAACAAACATAGTTTTTGTACGCTGGTCAAGGCCATGGTGTTTACTAGAACCCTTGCCAACAACCCAACTTTTTCTGGCAACCTGGTGCCAGTCAAACTCCAGGACCCCTTTTTCCTATACATAGTACCCAACCCAAACTACCATTTCTGGAAACGTTACACCTTCCATACTTGTCAAGGTTGCTTAACGACCCGATTTGTCATGATCCACGTTGGCCTCCTATGATGACTAAGTTTCCCTCAGATATTCCAAAATTCGAAGGCAAGCCTGGCGAAGACCCGGGTGATCACGTGACAACTTTCCACCTATGGTGCTCTCCAAAATCGCTGCGAGATGACTCTCTACATTTGCACCTGTTTCAACGCACTCTTACTGGGGGTGCTGCAAAATGGTACATCAAGCTTGAATGCTCAAGATATTCTTACTTTAGCGACTTGGAAATGGTATTCCTAAACCATTTCCAACTACCCATGAGATACGATGTTGGCCCTAAATTGTTGGCCAACTTTGAGCAGACTAAGGCCAATCATATCTTAGATCACATTCGAGAGTGGTGACGACGGAAGAGCTTGATTAAGGTACAGGTCCCATCAGATTTATTGTTGGAGTAGTTCCTGAAGTCTTTGGTGCTAGTTTTATCCAAGGATGTTGCAACTTCGGGAATGTTTTCAGAGGAGGAGGCGATAATGAGAGTGCAACAACTCAAACTAATATACTCTCAGTCTGACTTACTCTATGAGATTTTTCTAGATGCGCAACAGTCCATCCTCAACAAGGCCAGACAAAATTCTGGACCACATGTCGATGGTATAGTTGGTTCATCACAAGGAAATACAACTGATATGTTGTCAAATCAATTGCAACAATTGTCGATACAGTAGATAGCGGCCAACCATACCACTGGTTTGACTATTCCCCCTACCTAAATGTCAGATGTACATAGTGTGCAGTCAACGAACCCAAAGACTGAAGGAAATAAAAAACAACGAAACAAGAAGGGTAAGGGGGATAAGAAACCTAATAACAATGTTGGCGGGGAAAACATAGAGAAGAGAAAGTTGAAGTATCCATGTAACCTTTGCACAAAGGACCATCTGACTCACATGTTCCCTCCACTTGTGGAGGCCCAAAAGTTATTGGCATAGCAACAACCTTCTATTCTGGAAAGCCCATTTACACATGGGAAAAATATGACTCAAGCCTCATCTTTTTCGAGCATGGATGGGGGTAGTCAGGGACCGCCCGCGTCTACCTCGTCCGCAAAGGTTTACATGATGAAAGGTGACACTTATATAGCGACCATGGCACATGATTACAAAATGTCAGAATCTACTGAAAAGGGTAAAGAAGCCACAAACCCACTTGTTCCTCTCTAGATCGAGAAGACAATGGGTGAAACAATGACACACATCCCAAAAGGGGTTTTCAAGAAAGATTTTCATAATCTGAACGCGAGGTCTTCCCAAAACTACTCTGTGGTGGAGGATTTTTCGCAAACCCCTTGTGCAATGTCTACTTTGGAGGTCCTCCAGAGATTTCCTTCACAAATAAAGGCTCTGTTATCTGCCTTGGGATCTCCAGAGACTTGTAATCGGGGAATGATTTTTCTCGATACGACCGAATAGAAAACTCATCTCCCTAACCATGTTGCATTTCAGATAGTAGTGGCTTACACCACAAATTCGTTTACTCGGAATATCTTCCGTACGATGGTTGATGAGGGTGCCTTGCCCTGCATGATGTCCTTGGCATGTTGGAAGGCCATTGGCCAACCCATTTTGTCTCTGTCGCCTACTCTGCTTATTGCTTTTGACAGTCATTCTTTTAGACCACATGGAATCATCCCTTCTTTCCCCATGAAGTTAGGAGGGAAGACCGTGTGCATCAAAGTTGAAGTGGTCGATGTGCCTCTCGACTACAACCTTCTGTAAGGAAGGGGTTGGACCTATGCAATGCATGTAGTAGTTGCCACCATTTTTCAAGTCTTGTTGTTTCCACATGAGGGTTGAATCTTGACCATTGACCAGTTGCATTTCTCCCATCCTGATCCTTCATCAGGGGCATCCACAGTCCCGATGATTGATAACTCTCAACCTGACATTGTCAATGTAGGGGTTGGTTTGTGTCCACTGTTGATGGGTACTTTCTATTACCTACCTCCTTCTGGCGATGTCAAGCTCATATCGATTTCCCCCGACCAACCTAGGGCTAAAATATTTCAAGTGTTGACATTCCGAATGAATTAATTTCACGATCCATGGACTCTTCCTTCCCCATCCACCTCGATGGAAGGGACATGGCATCCTGGCATGGCCATTTCCTTGTCTGGGGTAGAATTTGCATACAGTATTGTCTAACAAGCTTTGGTCGACCCTGATCTGACTCTCACACAGGAGTTAGATCCAATTCTTGAGCCTATTTGGGCTCAAGGTTCCTTCACCACTACAGATTCTTCAGACCTGGTGTTGCCCTCAGATGAGGCAATTCTTGAGGCATTGACTGGTCCGGACAGACCCTGGGATGATCTCCATCATAGATCTTATTTCCTCCTGGAGTTAAAAAGAATAGAGGCAGGTGAATTTGTGTTGACTATGACAGGAGATAGGTCTTGTCCTATTAATCCTCTGGCTACACATGCAGTTTATGCTGAGGTTAATATGGAGAGCATCGCTGAAATGATCCCTATAGATATCAATAGAACCCCTGGCATCGTGGAGAATGTTTTCATTGGAGCAGACTGCTCCCCCGAAGAGATTCGAATTTATATAGACTTATTTAAGGAATTCCGTGACGTTTTTGCCTGATATTACAAGGAAATTCTAGGCATCGATCCAAGAATAGTCGAACATGAGATAATGACTTATCCTGACGCTAAGATGGTATGACAGAATCTTCATCCGGTGAATCCTCGGAAAGCGACAACTATTGAGGTTGAAGTTGAGAAACTCCTTAAAGCTGGTTTTATCTAACCCATACAGTTAACGCAATGGGTGTCAAATCTCGTTCCAGTTAACAAAAAACATGGTACGATTCATGTGTGCATGGAATTTTGTGACTTGAATAAGGCCTGTCCAAAGGATAATTTCCCCACCCCATTTATTGATCAGATTGTCAATGAATGTGCAGGCTATGAGGTCTTTTCATTCATGGATGGTTTTTCAAGATATAACCATATTCAGATCAAACCTAAAGACCAGCATAAAATAGCTTTTATCTGTCCGTGGGACACATTTTCTTATCGTAAGATGAGTTTTTTCCTGAAGAATGTTGGAGCCACTTTTCAACGGGCCATGTATTTTTCTTTCCACTACCTTAGACATATAGTCGAGTCTTATCTCGATGATCTAGCATCACGATATCGTAAGAGAGCAGATCATCCCACGCACCTTCGACTAATCTTCGAACGATGTCGCTATTATTGGATTCGCTTGAATCCTAAAAAATGCAGATTTTGCATGATGTCAGGTCGTCTTTTAGGTTTCATAGTTTCAAAAAAAGGGGTCATGGTCGATCCTCTTAAGGTTGAGGTGATAGTTCAGTTGCCTCCCCCGTGCACAATACCCCAACTTCAAAGCTTACAGAGGAAAGAGAACTTTCTTCGGTGTTTTGTCGCAAACTATCCAGAGATCACTAAAGGGTTCATGCGTTTATTGAAAAAGGGAGTCCCTTTCTATTGGGACAAAGCCTCTCAGTGCTCTTTTGAAGCGCTGACGCGCGCCCTTATTTCTGCCCCTCTGCTTTGGCCTCCCAATTATAATAAATATTTCTTATTGTAATTGGTCGTCGCTGAGTAGACCATCGGTATGGTCTTGTTTCAAGAGGACAATCCACTCGAGGAGCATGTGATTTATAGCCTGAGTCGAGGCCTAGTTGGGCAGGAACTCAACTATTCCCATGTTGAGAAGCTTGCATTGGTAGCAGTGCATGTTGTCCATCAGTTCCATCATTATATTCTGCTTCGTAAGACCACTGTCAATGTCGTTTTGAATCTGTTTCAATATGTGTTGACACGACGAATCATTGGCAGAAAGATCAGTAGATGGATTTTTATCCTCTAGGAATTTGACTTGGATTTTGTTTCTGCAAAATACAAAAAGTCACTGGTCTTTGCATAACTTATTTTAGAACTTCTGGTTGAATCTAGTGATGATACGCCCGAAGAATCTCCTATTAAAGGAGATATTTTTCTGATCACATCTTCAGACCCATGGTATGGATATATACTAGTCTATCTCCAGACTTTGAAGTTCCTTGCCTCTACTTCTCGCGACGAGCATTGACGAATTCGCCATCAGGCATGAAATTATCTCATACTCGATGACACTTTGTATCATCGAGGTGTATATTGCATTCTTCGCCGATGCCTTATACACGAGGAAGTAGAAATCGTTCTTAACGACTGCCACATTGGAGCATGTGGTGGTCATTTGTCTGGGTTGGAAACATCCCAAAATATTCTATGAGCTGGTTACTTTTGGCCTACGTTAATCAAGGATTGTGTTGAGTCGGTCAAGAAGTGCCACCCCTATCAGATCTTCTCTAGGAAGATGAGGGCATATCCTGCTCCCATGTTTCCCATCATCATTGTTGGCCCCTTCACTAAATGGGGGATTGATTTCACTACATGTCACCTGACTTCAACCAGGGGGCATCGTTATATCATCATAGTGGTAGGCTACTTCACCAAGTGGGTCGATGCTATTCCAGTGTTTAACAATGATGGTAAAACAAAGACTCTCTTCATTTTTAACCAGATAGTAGCAAGGTTCAACATCCCGAAGGAGATTGTCACTAACTATGGTAGTCACTTTCAGAACAAAATGATGTCTGAGTTAACATCAAATCTTGGGTTGAGGGAAGAACATTCATCACACTACTACCCACAAGAGAATGGTCAAGTGGAAGCTGTGAATAATTGCCTCAAGAATATTCTTCAACGAATGATCAATTCTACCAAGTCAAATTGGCATTTCATGTTGTACTCAACATTATGGGCCTACCAAATGTCTGTAAAGACTGACACGGGTTTCTCACCTTTTCAACTCGGTTACGGGCTGGAAGCAGTCTTTCCTATTGAGTGCTAGATCCCGTCTTTAAATTTGGTTGTAGAGTTATTTCCAGACACTTCACCACTTGATGAACACCTATTGTATATCGAGCAGCTCGATGAGCAACGCCATGATGCAGCCTTGGCTAACGAGGCTCACAAGAAATGATTCAAGTGTCAATATGATTGGCCCGTTTGTCCTTGGATTTTCTCCGAAGGTGACCTTGTCCTGGTCTATGACCAAGACAAGGATCCCCTAGGGGCAGGAAAGTTCAAACCCATGTGGTTCAGACCTTTCATCGTAAAAGAGGTCTTAAATAAGGGTGCTTATCGTCTGGTTGACTTTGAGGAAATTCCTTGGCGGAGCCTAGAAATGGGTTCTACCTCAAGAAGTATTACTCTTAGGTTGGTCTCCTGGGTGACTTCTTGTACATATGTATAGTTCTTATACAACATTTTTGTCTTTTTGTTTTATGGACACGTCGTTATTTATGTTATTTTTTTCATTGTGGCATATGTCAAGTGAATCAGAGGTGTTGTTTGGGTTCGTGGATGACGCTAGCTGACACACTCGGAGGCTTGCTTCCATAGCTTGGGTGATATTCACACCTCAAGGCCAATTGCAATATTCCGAAGGTATCTGTCTAGGTGACGCCATAAACAATTTCGTCGAGTACAACGAAGTGAAAGAGTTGCTTCGTGACGATTTTTCGCATGGCATTTCTCACCTCCAGGTTTACTTAGATGCACAACTGGTTGTGTCCCAGTTAAATGGAGTTTACCGTGTATATGATCCTACATTACATCGATGTTTCCTTAGGGTACGTCTCTTAGAACATTTCTTTGATTACATTACATATATCCATGTTCCTAGGAGATTAAATCAATAACAAATACCCTAGCTAATCAAGTATTAGATTGGCATGTTGCACACACGTACATATGTATATACATTTGTAAAGAAATGTGATCCATAAGATATATATATATATATATGTCAAAAAGTGTCAGAGTACATAGGTGGGCACAAATGACTCAAAAAATATTATCCGGTATACATCAGGAGGCTCATGCCCTCAAAAATATACAAAAAGTGCCCTAGGCACATAATAAGTCCAACCTATCTAAGCTCAGGGCCTATTGGCCCTGCCATAGTGAACAACGACATTAGCCAAACGCTGAAAAAGTTGGACCCAAGTCCGTGGCACCCCAAATACATGATGTTGCATAGATGGCGGGAGATCCTCGATCTCGGCCATGGTAACTGCACAAGTGAGTGCGGTGAGGTTCCACTCCACCCGTCTCAAAAAACTCTCAGCCTCTCTGGCTGGAGGCCCCCCTGCAGCTGCTGGTCTGTTGACTGTTGCTGGTACTACCTCTAGTCGAGGACATCGCCGAGTCCTCATGAAGTCTATCGGGCAAACTGGTCCCACGTTTGTTGGGTGACGGGCTATAGGCGGTGGATTAGTTGGGAAACTACACAATAGCCCGTAATCTCACAAATTCGTTGCAACTTTTTATTTTTTGCAACTTTTGCAAGTATACGTGGGCTGTAGTGGTGCAGCATGCATACGTATGCAGGTTGTAGTGATGCAACAAGCGTATGTACGCGGGTAGTAGTGGTGCAAGGTGCATACATCTTAAAAAAATGGGTTTTTTAGAAGAGCAACTTAGTGATGGCTTGGAAAAAATTGCAAGTAATAAGGCCAAAGGGAAGGTATGCATGTGTAGAGAAATTTAGGGCTATAACAATATTTCAAGCACCTTTATAGGAAACGACTGGGGAACTATTTCCAGGATTGGGGGCTACAATTACACAACATTGAGGAGATAAAATCAACATCAAAAGACTGTAGCAATGATTAGCATTCAGAGAGCCTTTTTGGGTTGTATTGTAATTAGATTCTTTTAATAAAATATTTTTCAGAATTAAGGATATTCTGAGACCTCACTTCCACTAAATCATGTATTTTCCTATAATTTGTTTCCCATGTTTTCATTAATCCTCTTTCTTCTGTTCATTGATTCATTTAGGCTAAGAAAACTACCATTCAATACAACCTCTGTTGTAGCGAATTTAAAAGCACTTATTTGAACACAATCTTTCCTTTGTTTTGTTGTGAGCAAAACAAGACCTGTGTTTAGATATTGTTGCCTATTTTCTAAAGATTAAATACAACCTGAGTGAGTTTAGTGTTAGTTCTTATATTGAGGAGAAAAATCATATTTATCCTTGTTAGATACTTGGATTTTTGACTCAGTTTGTGTTTATCTTGGATCCTCTATCTATACTTAATATTTCAAAGGATTTAGTTGATGAAGTCATGCCTCCTCATGTTTTGATTTTCAATTATTAGAAGGTTCACTGATTCAATCTCAGATCAAGAAGCCTCGAAAGGGCTGATCAATCAATCATTATTTTTATGAAAATGTGCTAAGCTTGGCTCTATTGCAGCCTAGAGTCAACTCTAGTAACATCATTTTTTAGCACCGTTGTTGGGGATGGTTTTGAAGGTTTCCATATTCCCTAGATGTATGATAAATCTTAGATCTATTTCTTTATGGTGAAAAAGAAATAGGCATCAAACATTGGTTGCAATCATTGACCCAACGACTCCTTGGCTCGAAGAATCCAAATGATTCACTTTCGACTCCACTGGTTTCAAGATGTCACGTTCTTTTGCTGCTCATATCATTGCAAGGTTTTCTCCTTTGGATTTTACAAATGTTTATGGTTTTCCAAATGTTGTTCCAGAAATTAAATTTTGGGAAGATATTCTTCCTAATTTCAGAGAAGATATGGATGACAATCCTGCACAACACTTGTTTGGGTTTCATAAACTTATGCATCAATTGGATATACATCATGTTGTTCTTGAGTTTATACTTAAGGCTCATAACATAATGTTAGGCATCAAAAAATAAAGAGAGTTTTAATATTTATTTTTTCTATTTCAGTTATATGAGAAAAGTTCCTAAAATTGAATTAATGGTATACCAACTCAGAGGGCATTTTTTGTATCTGAGTTAAAGTTGAAAATAATGAATGTAATGAGAGAAAAACATAAAACTGTTAGACAAAGCAAAGCACCAATCATAGAAGAATCTTACTCTGCTACAAAAGAAGAAAATAGATCATGTAACCTTTAATGAAGCATAAAATATAGCAATCTAATTAACTCACAGTTCTTGTATTTGCTAATAGCCAATACAGAGGAAAATCTGTTAGCTGTCAGATAACTAAATGAAACATATAACCACAGTAGAATTTGTACTAAATTGAGATCATGCATTCATTAAGGAAATCTAGAAAAAGATGTTGAAATGTGTAAACACAGTAGAACACATAACTCAAACTGGATGAAATATGGAATCTCTGGTCTGCACTTGTATTAATTCTCGATGAGGATATTTTTTCTCAATTACAACTGGCAAGAAGAAACCCTTTGTTCATCCTTTTGAATATCTATTTATACAAAATATTTTCAACCCTAGATGGTTGGAACTTTCATTATTTCTAAAAAGAAACAGTTACAAAATGAGAAAATTGGAATGCTCGACTTAGTTCTCTTTTGTTTCTTTCTCCTACCCAGTACATTTGATGCATCTGCCCACAAATTGGGCTACCAACCTAGAGGATTCTATTAAGTTATTGGCCTCAAAAGTATATAATTTATTTTCCAGCAAAGGAAATCTTTCTTCTATTCGTCTATCTTCTGAAATAATCAACTGTAGTTGTAGATTAGGCTTCACTAGCCATCTATCTATTTGAGCAATATTAGCCTGTTTTATTTGTGATATTTCAGCTTGGGTTTCTTCCATATTTTCCTTAATATTGAGTAGGTGTTTAGCTATATCAATCTGGCCCAGTATTCCAGAGCTATCCTCTTTATCAAGGCCTAATAATTCCTTATTGAGTGAACAAAAAGTCTCTTCACAATTATTTTACTTTCACAAGGAGGCATCGCTTGATTCTGTTTCAGAAGTGTCTCAGATTGAACCTTTGTTTGAAGCTCTAGAGATCCTACCTATGAGGTTTCTAATTCTTGTGTAGACACTTCAGGATTCTTTGGAGATTCCTCAGTAGTTTGTTTGCCAAAAGACTTTGGTTCAAAACCTGGGGGTATGGATCCCTGCTCTGGAGGAGTGATTATCAATTCTCCCTGTGGTATCTTGGGCAAACTACTTCATCTATGCCTTTGGAAAGTAAAGAAACTGGCCTGTTGGTTAGTGGGTAACATTTGGACTCTGTCTTGTACCTCCTCATAAGCTCCGATTCCCCTGAATATATCGTCATAGGGGGAGTCTTCATGTATATATATTTTCATATTGCATTGAATCAGGTGATTCTCCACAATTTGATATGGATCATGCTTTCTGAATTCAATGTCTACCAATTTGGCATCCTCTAAAGCTGCAACCTCTACTTTGGAATGGCCAAAATTCAACAAGGAAAATCATCCGATCTATAGAGGGAAAGCTGGCCAAAATTTCTTTTGAGATGCTTTTAGCTCTTTTCCAATGCCTCATGTTACTGTCTGGTAAGCCACTTCTCTGCACACTAGTCTATCAGGAAGAAACTTTGGGAGAGCATGAGGGGAAATTGAGCATCCTAAAACCTTGATATAAGAGAATTTTTTTTCAATAAACCAATCTGCAACTGTTTTAAGGTTTCCCATAATTTGATCTGAAATCCGAGGGGGTGGATAACCATATAATTTTTGGTGAACATGAATCACTACATTATGACAGATTTCATAAAATAAATCTTTGACCTTTTCCTCCGATAGTTTAGAATGATAAAAATGGATAGGTTCTGCATTGGTTGGGTTCCAACTCCAATTCATCAATGGAAATTGAGTCATGAAACGGATGGCATCCATGACATACGCAGACATATAAAAAGGGGCAGGTTGGTATTTTGACTTTTCCCTTTGATACTCCGTAATTTCCTTGGTTAGGTTATCTAATAGAATCTTAGCCTAGTCGAAAGTGAAACCCTCGGCTACCTCATGCATGATTGATACCCATTACACCGGGAAATGAGTAGGGCTATTCCTTCTGAATATTCTACATAACATCATGGCTACATAGATCATATATTCATTTAATGATGCGGTGGAATAAACACCATGAGAATCAGCTCTGAATTTCACTGGAATTCCCCACCATGTTTTAACTATATCTGGGTAGGTTCGATCACATTCTGCACATTCTTTTTGTTGAAAATCCATTACGAATGCATCATTATAAATATATTTTGGATTAGGGGATAGCTTGTACATTACTTGGATGTGTTCTGGCCTAAAAGAGCCAACATCGGCCTTTTGGTGATTGATGATGCTCCTGGTCTGCACATCGGTGTTTTCCAGAGCCCATCTTATCATGTCATTATATGGCATGAGTGTTGAAAAGTCAACAAGAAAAGTGTGTTTAATTTATTTTTCCCTTAAATAAATTGGACAATAAATATTAATCTATTATCTCATAATTACTTGAAATAGTTAATTGAAATGGAAAATCAGTTAGCTACAGGAAATTCAAGTTCAAGGGTTGACTAGTGGGACATGGAAGTCGAATTAGTTGTAACTAAGTGACTTGAAGTTGTAACAGAGTTATAAGTGTAGTTATGTGAGTTGTGAAGTAGTTTAACTCAGTTAAGTGAGTTAAGCTCAGTTGTACTAGTTGCAACTGAACTTACAATAGTGAGAGTTTAGTGAATTAATTATTAATTAATTCACAATCAGTGATCTCGCATGCAACTGAAGATTTACCATTGTTAACTACATGCATGTCATATCTAGTGGAGACCTAGTTGAGATAACAGGTGAAAAGGACAATTTGGCTATCAGTTGTGATTTGAGTGAAGTGCACTCATGCAATCACACACACAATGGATGTGCCCATGAGCAATGCACAACCTAGGCAAGAGGAATTCAAATCATTTGCAGGGTTTTCCATTGCATGGATTGCGCAGAGGAGGCAGGCTGTCTAGAGGCAGAGAATTGGCACATGTATTTGTTGATTTTTGTATGACAGTGTGAGACAATTGTATCGTACTGAGAGCTCTTGGATTAGAGTTTTGTATGAGATTGTTTCATGATCCATGATATACATAATATATGATAGTGGGGTTTTAAACTTTATTCTTTCTCGATAAAACATCTGTGTTATGTGGGATTGATCATTCTTCTTGATATTGCAATTGGCGATCGTGTTTTAAATTCCGCAAGAATATTTGTAGAAGCAATTATGTATTTAATAGTGGCATATAATTGTTAGATCAGGAGAATCCAGGCAATACATAATTTGTATTGAAATTTCTACATGGTATCAGAGTGCAGAAGATTGCAGAAGCTGAGTTTGTGATTGGATAGAATTTGAATTTGCAGAAATATTTTCTTGGTGCTACAGCTGATTCAAGATCAAAATGGATTTCAATGTCTTGAGGTTAGAGTATGCACTTGAGGGAAGATTGAACTACATTTATTGGAAGGACAAGATGGAGGCAGTACTCGAAGACAATGGCTTGAAGGAATTCATTGACAAAGATGTTCCTAAGCCAGATGTTGCAGACACTACAAATCTTGATGCATGGAAAAATAAAGTGGCAAAGGCGAGGAGGATTCTATTGGATGGAGTACGAGACCAAATTGTCTCAAGCCTCCATGGGAAATCCACACCACATGCAATGTGGAATACTTTGACAGATCTATTCCAAAACAACAACGACCATAGGAAATTGGCACTCAAAGATAAACTCAGGAAGATCAAGATGGAGAAGGGTGAATCCATTCCAAAATATCTCATGAAGTTTGTCCAATGTTGGGATGAGCCGGGGAGTGTGGGAATAACAGTCGTTGATGATGATTTGGTGAGCTTGGCTCTCCTAGGACTTCCCAAGAGTTGGCAGAGTTATCAAGACTCTGTCAATGGAAGGGAAAAATTGCCAGATTGAGAATAACTATGGTCAGATCTAGTACACAAGGAGTTCAGGCGGAACACCAGAGATGGCTCTTCATCAAATCATGATGATGAAGAGGATTGTTCTTTGGCTGCGAAGGAAAGGGAAGGGAAGGGAAATAAATTCCATTCAAAATCCGAGTCTAAAGGAAAGAAGCTGGATCTGTCCAAAGTGAAGTGTTTTCACTGTCACGAACATGGGCATCTCACTACTAACTATCTGCAGAAGAAGAAGAACAAGAGGGTTATTGAAGTTGCAGCTAGTGAGGCCCTTGCCTCACAATTTGAACATTACTTCTCTTTGATCGCATGCATGGCTTCAATTTCATTGGGATCGGTGTGGTATTTGGATAGTGGTGCTTCCTTCCACATGACAGGATATAAGGATTTTTTCAGTGACTTGGAGGATAAAAATCTCAAAATGCATATAGATATGGGTGACGATGGACGATACAATGAGACTGGAATTTATTCCATTACCTTTCAAAGGGAGTCACGTAAACCATTTCAATTAAAAGATGTTATGCATGTTCCAGGTCTGAAGAAAAACCTGGTCTTAGTTGCAATGTTGGAGGACAGAGGCTATGACGTTGTTTTCAGTGGTGGAAAATATTTTTTGCGACATAAAACAATGGGTCAAGTCAAGAGGATAGGGATTCGAGTTAAGAATCTCTACATGTTGGAGGTATATGGATGTGTTGCCATGATGGTCAAGGCAGAAAAAGTAGTGATTAGGATGAGGGTGAATTATGGCACAGGCAATTGGGCCATCTTCATCATGGAGCCTTGAAGATCATGCAACAAATATCTACTGGACTTCCAATGGGAACACTTTCTTAGTTAGATCAATGAAAGGGTTTCACCATGGGGAAGTATGTAAATTCCACCTTTCATGAAAAGGAGAACCATGCTTCGGTGATCCTGGAGATAATTCACACAGACGTGTGTGGATCATTCTCGGTTGCTTCAACAACAAAACATAAGTATTATGTTATTTTTGTTGATGAATTTTCTCGTAAATGTTGGATCTTCTTCATGCAGAAGAAGGATCAAACATTCTTAAAGTTTTGTGAGTTTAAAGCATTGATGGAGAAAGAGTCGGGGAAGCAAGTGAAAGCTCTAAGGAGCGATAATGGTGGAGAATACATCTCTAACGAATTCAAAGACTTCTGTAGCAAAGAAGGAATTCAAAGGGAACTCATAGCACCTCATAACCCACAGTAAAATGGGGTCATGCAGAGGAAGAATAGAACAATCGTGGGTGCAGCATGAGCGATGTTGTATGATCAGGGCCTACCAATGCATTTGTGGGCGGAAGCATGCAATACTGCGGTTTATGTGAAAACTATTTTCCTCATAGAGTACTTGGCATGAGTACACATGAAGAAGCTTTCACTAGTAAGAAACCTGATGTTTCTCATTTTAAGATTTTTGGCTCATCTGTTTATGTGCATGTGACCAAGGATGCTAGGAAGAAGATGGAACCGACTGCTGAAGTTGGGATATTTTTGGGGTACATAGAAAAAATCCATAATTATCATGTGTATTTTCCTAATAGTAAGATGACTATTATGCGATGGGATATAAACTTCGATGAGGGGAAAGCCATGCGGTTGTCACTTCAGAGGGAGCTAGAATTGCATGCAGAGGAGGAACTGTTGGTTCCCAAAGATGAGTCTCAAGATGTGGATCAGCCACATGAGGAGGTTGATGGAGTGGAGGAAGCCACTCAAGAAGAGCCATCCATCAGAAATGGCAGAAAGCGCACCATGGAAATAGATTGAGACTAGATGATGCACAAAATGTAGGAGCCCCTACTTCACAACGCAGACAGAGACAATCTCCTGATCGATTTATTGGATACATGTCTCTCATGGGCAAATGTATTGTGACTAAACCATCTTCCTTTTAGGAAGCAGTGCAGGATCCCACTTGGGTTGATGCAATGGTGGAGGAGTATGACTCCATTGTCAAAAACAGTGCTTGGGAAATTGGTCCAAGGCTGGTTGATAAATCAGTGGTAGGTTCGAGATGGATCTACAAGGTAAAGCAAGCTGCTAATGGCAGTGTTGAGAAATACAAGGCCAAATTTGTGGCCCAGGGCTTCTCACAGATTGAGGGGATAGATTATGATGAGACCTTTGCACCTGTCACAAGGTACTCTTCCATAAGATCCATCTTTGCACTCTCAGTGCAGATGGGCTGGCGCATTCATCAGATGGATGTAAAAACTATGTTTCTCAAAGGGATCATTGATGAAGAAGTGTACATTGAGCAACCATAAGTTTTTTGAGACCTTTGAGAGGGAGTCACATGTGTGCAAACTCAAGAGAGCATTGTATGGGATGAAGCAAGCACACCATGCTTGGTACACTCATATAGACATCTATTTCACTGGACTGGGCTTTACCAAAAGTGAAACGGATGAAAACCTGTACCAAATTGTTGTGGAGGGTAGTATTTTAATCATTATTCTTTATGTTTATGATTAAATATTGATTGGTGATGAGCAACTGATACACTCATGCAAGGAGGACCTTGCAAAGGAGTTCAAGATGAAGGATTTGGGCCTTCTTCATTATTTCCTTGGATTGGAAATATGGCAGCGAGATGGTGAACTTTTTGTGTCTCAAGGCAAGTATGCAAGGGAGATAATGGGTAAGTTTCACATGGAGGGTTGCAAACCCATGGATACTCCTCTTCCATGAAACTATATGAAAGTGGATGCTACTTCTGGAAAAGTAGTGGATGCTATTGTCTATTGACAGTTAGTGGGTTCGCTAATGTATTTAGTGAACACGAGACTGAACATTTTCTATGCGGTTAATCATCTGAGTCAAGTGATGGTTAAGCCTACCAAGATCTTTTGGAAGGCAAGTAAGAATGTCCTGAGATACCTGAGGGGCACATCTGAGTATGGATTATGGTATAGACAAACATATGAGGTGAATTTGCATGGCTTCAAAGATGCAGATTGGGTGGGCATCCCAACGGACAGAAAGAGCACATCAGGGGGGATCTTTCGTATAGAATCTATTGTTGTTTCTTGGTACAACAGGAAATAGAGATCTGTGGCACTCAGTTCAACGGAAGTGGAATACATGGCAACGAGTCAAGATGCATGTGAGGCTATCTGGATGAGAAAGATCTTGCTTGGTTTGTTTGGTTCTCATTTAGATCCGATAGTGATTCATTGTGATAATCAGATTTGCATTAAACTCTCGATTAATCTTGTGTTTCATGATAGATCTAAGTATATAGATATCTGGTATCATCATCTCAGAGATTGTGTGCAACGGAAGATCATGTTGCTTCGGTACATTCATACGGAAGATCAGGATGCAGACATTCTGATGAAGGTGCTCACCAGGAGAAAATTCAAATACCATAGAGACAGGATTGGGGTGAAGGATAATCCTTTTCTTGTTGAGAGGGAGTGTTGAAAATTCAACAAGAAATGTGTGTCTAATCTATTTTTCCCTTAAATAAATTGGACAATAAATATTAATCTATTATCTCATAATTACTTGAAATAGTTAACTGAAATGGAAAATCAATTAGCTATAGGAAATTCGAGTTCAAAGGTTGACTGGTGGGACATGGAAGTCGAATTAGTTGTTACTAAGTGACTTGAAGTTGTAACAGAGTTATAAGTGTAGTTATGTGAGTTGTGAAGTAGTTTAACTCAGTTAAGTGAAGCTCAGTTGTAGTAGTTGTAAATGAACTTACACTAGTGAGAGTTCAGTGAAGTAATTATTAATTAATTCACAATCAGTGATCTCACATGCAACTGAAGATTTACCATTGTTAACTACATGCATGTCAGATCCAGTGGAGACCCAGTCGAGATAACATGTGAAAGGGACAGTTTGGCTATCGGTTGTGATTTGAGTGAAGTGCACTCATGCAATCACACACACAATGGATGTGCCCATGAGAAATGCATAGCCTAGGCAAGAGAAATCTGAATCATTTGTAGGGTTTTCCATTGCAGAGATTGCGCAGAGGAGGCAAGTTGTCTAGAGGAATAGAATTGGCACATGTATTTGTTGAGTTTTGTATGACAGTGTGAGACGATTGTATCATATTGAGATATCTTGGATTAGAGTTTTGTATGAGATTGTTTCATGATCCATGATATACATAATTTATGATAGTGGGGTTTTTAGCTTTATGCTTTCTCGGTAAGACATATGTGTTATGTGCGATTGATATTTCTTCTTGATATTGCAATTGGTGACCATGTTTTAAATTCCGCAAGAATATTTGTAGAAGAGATTATGTATTTAACAATGGCGTATAATTGTTAGATCAGGAGAATCCAGGCAATACATAATTTGTATTGAAACTTCTACAATGAGCTTCGGTCGTGTAGCTATTTTATGAAGTTCAGACTCTGCTATAACTCTGAGTTTAGTTTTGAGCTTGTCGGTCGTTTCATCTCCAGAATCACCTGGGCAATTTATGACTTCACGCTCCAAGATTTTGAAAATCTGTATCCAGGACCTAATTGAATCTACAACATGTGGCGTGGTATCAGACAGGACATCTGAGTTTGGATTTGCCTTCACAGACCTCATCACTCTTCTTCGACATTTTCCTGGGTGCCATGATGCCAGAAATAAAACGCGACTACCTATTATAGAGGAGAATGTGTAAGCTTTCCTTGAGTAAAACTTACTACTTTGTTGAAAGTACGAATGGAATTTGAAATAGAAAACTTTATTTTCTCTCAATTTGCATTAATTTGAGCGTGCTTTTATGGATGATGAATATATTTGTTTTAATGAGGAGGGTACATATGGAGATACACACCTTACACTAAAAAATATTTCCGTTGATCCATAATAAATATTACCAAATATCAACGATTCGTGATCGGGATTTTTGGATGGAACAACATTGAAATGTCCTGAAACGTGAATGCGCGAAAAATTAATTCACATTGTTAATTTTAGTTTAAAGGTTAAATTAGTCATGCTTAAGAAATCAAAGCTTTCGAGACCTCGAGTTTCGGTTTTTTTTTGGATGTAATGAATGGTAAACCCCCGATTCCCGAAATGCGAAAAAATTGACTATCTTTGAATAAGCTTGATTTAAGGATCGCGAAATCGCGATTGATTAAGTAATATTAATCATGTTTAACTTTTTTAATTAATCACGATTAAATAAGGGTTTCATGACTTTGTGTATCGGGATTTTAAGCCATCGTTTGAGGCAGGATCCCGAAACATGAAATTATGTCAAGATTTAATTACCATTAATCATTCTTAATCGTTTAATTAACCTAGTTTAATTTTAAACTAATTTCGTGACTTCATATATCGGGATTTTGGGGTTCTTTACATGTCAGACTGTTAGTATTGCGAAATCCCAAAACTCGACATTTTAAATGGATATCTTTAGCGATCTTTCTTTTTAACGAAAGGGCGGCTCCATCACTTTTAATAATTTTAGATTGTTGGATAAATCATAAGGCTTTATCAACGATGAGACTCGAGCGATTTTTATTCTTATTTGAATGTCAGTTATTAAAGTCTAAAGTTAAGAAAACTATACATTTCAACACATCATGAGGATGTATTGATGAAGCTATTCATGTTTTCCCTGGGAGGAGATGCTCACAATTGGTACAAATCTCTTCCTCCTTTGCACATTTAATCTTTGAAAGAATTCCATTCAACATTTCACAAGCATTGTAGGTTATATTTTCCTAAAAATATTCTCTTGGAGAAATGTTGTGGGGAGTTTGAATTATATATTCAACATACAATAGTATATGATCATGATTCTATCAATGTAGATGAAAGAAAATCATTTGGTGATGAAGAGCTAGATTCAAACTAAATCATACATGAGTCTTTCTGGTTCTTCTTTTCGAGAGGATGATTTTCATGATGGTTTTGGTAATATTGATAATGCTGAAGATGATTTCATCGATCAATCAAGTTTGTATGAAGAAGAAATAATTGTAGACCCAGGAGAATTTCAAGCAAATCAAAGACAGGTTTGTTGCAGCAATAAGGATGAAAATGAATGTTCTAATGAGGAGTTGTTTCAAATCAACAATGCTAAAGATAAAAATGCCTCTTATGATGTTAATACTGAAGATGACTTGAGTGGTCTATAGATTCTAACCTTGTACAATATCTACTGCAAACTGATATTCAGAAAAGAATAGAAAAGATACAATGGAAAATACAAACATTACACAGAGATTTTTCACCTGGAAACCGAAACCGGGAAAACCAACATATATTATATTCATACATTGTGCTACATTGTTTACAATACAATATACATATAGGATCCAGCGACATCAAAAACCCTAACCCAATGACCTGGATTAGTCCAAAACCCTAATTCCTTAACCGAAAATAGAAAACCATCGGCAAAAAACCATGTGCCGAAAAACCACCTAATATCATGTGGTCCCGGAAATATGTCGGCCCGATGAAAATATGTCGACCCAAAAAAAAAATTTCGGGGGCGTTGCCCCCGAACCCCTGCACCCCCCTGCGCGCCCGGCGCAGGCGCTCAGACACTACTACTCGTGCAAAGAATATAACACATACCCAACATTCTCCCACTTGTTGTTTTCTTTGCACACAAGGGGTTACAGGGTTACATAGTCAACAATCCAGGGCAGCAATGCCCATGGATCCTCTACACCAAGAGAACTTCTCAGTGCTCACAGATTTTTTTAATGAATCTGCAACATTCTTCAAGGTGTCCACCTTCATCAGTGATACTTTCTTTTATTCAATCATGTCTCTTACAAAATGATATTGAACATCAATGTGCTTTGTCTTTGAATGATAAGCAGGGTTCTTTGCCAAGAAAATTGCACTCTGACTGTCACACTCTATCCTTACAGCTTCTTGTACCAACCCAATACCTGAAC